>CAKAOH010020760.1:0-85000 GCA_916701665.1 Sebastiscus tertius
CCACCACCTCCACCAGCAGCCCCTCCACCAGCAGCCCCACCACCTCCACCAGCAGCCTCTCCACCAGCAGCCCCACCACCTCCACCAGCAGCCCCTCCGCGCTGTCACAGCCTGCTGTAACCCCGCACACACACACACACACACACACACACACACTGCTGCAGCCCCGTCATCCTGACACGTTAACAGCTTGTGTGAGCAACAATCTGAGCCATTATTATACAGGCTGGGTGTAGCAACTTTCCCCTCCGAGAGAGAGAGCGAGAGAGAGAGAGAAAGTGGTGGGCAAAAAAAAAAAAAAAAAGAAAAAGAAAAACAAGCTCTCCAGCAGTGTAACCAGTCCGCCACCTAGCTGCGGAGCCGCGCCGACGGAGACATATCTACTGTCGACTAGTATGATTATGAAAACACCCGCGCCAATGTTGTTGCACAGTGTAGGCTCTGCTCTGCGCTCTCGATGAGGCTGAAACTCGGTGTTAGGAGGTGTTTTAACCTCCTGTGGCCTTAGTTATGTAACCAAAACAACATCTAATGCACCAAAACAGCTCCGTTTGGTGCGCAAAGAGGAGGAGAAGAGCCGGACACCTTTATAAGCCTCATGTCTGAACGCAGTTGAGCTCCGGGACGCGCTCTCGGGTGAGTAGCCTACGTAGCCTTATTACAGATTTTCATGGCAGTCCGTATTAATGTGTGCAAGGCCCTGTCATCAGCAGCGGGCTCGCAGCGCTTGTAGGTTACTAGTAGGGGATTTTATGCATCCGTGTTGCGCTAATTTTATCCCTTGTTGTTGCTGAGTGTTTCTCCTCTGCTGTGCATGGTGAGATATATTTCTTATTTCCATGTTGCTGACACCAGCAAGAAGAAGAAGGGCTGGCAGAGGACAGATAGAAGGAAAAAGGTGGCTCTGGTGGCCACATCACAAACACATTTTGGACGCTACGTAGCACACTTCCATGCTGCTATTTATTATATTTTATTATTATGATAGGAGGAGTGACGACAACAACAACACGTGTGTATCATTTGTAAGTGCGACAGCATCAGTGATTTTTTTTTTTTTTTTAAGAGGTGCGCAAAGTCATTATGGAGAAGGAAAAGGAAGGAAGCCCCTGTTGACGTCCTCTCAGTAAACCAGTGATAGGTTGCTCCAGTGCGGTAACACCCACCACTGACCATACTGTATCTACAGTAGCAACATCAGTCAACCTACGCAGCTGCGACCTGGGTACACAATGTACGACCAAACACACACTAACTATAGGAGAAAGTCTGTGTAAAGAGGATGGAGTCATGTGAGAAACTTCCCCTGTATATGTGTGAGTTCAGTATGATAAGAGATGCCATCACAGCAGGGCTCACTGTGCTTCTGTTGTCAGGCAGAGCATAATGGTGTTGTAGTTATTGATGCGAACACACCGTCATGGGATGGTGATGATGACTGGAAATATGGTGGGGTGGGCCATTATCATGATTTAATCGTCGCCTCAACTATAGGAGAAAGTGTGTGTAAAGAGGAGGACTCACGTGAGAAACTTTACCCTGTATTATGGTGTGAAGTGAGGGGTTCAGTATGATAAGAGATGCCATCACAGCAGGGCTCACTGTGCTCCTGTGCTTCTGTTGTCAGGCAGAGCATAATGGTGTTGTAGTTATTGATGAGAACACACCGTCATGGGATGGTGATGATGGCTGGAAATATGGTGGGGTGGGCCATTATCATGATTTAATCGTCGCCTCAGCGCTGCCGAGGAACCCCACACCGACTGCGGTGTCAAGTCCACCCATCATCCTGTCACTGGAAATAGCTTCTGGTCTAATGTTGGAATAATTTTGAGTTATGTCGGAGAGGTATAGCTCTGGAGAGAGTATAAAAAGCTATTAGTATATGCACTTTGACTGATGTTGAATAGCGCTTTGCCCTTTTAAGTTTGAAAACCTGCCACTCTTCTTCTGTAGTCACTTTGCAACAACAAGATTGCAACCCCAAAGCAAGCGCCTGCATCCTCGTTTTCATCCAGGTCAGCACCTCTGGAAGTATAGAGGTCACGATAAAAAAGCACCACTGTCCATCTCTGTGCTCGTTTTTATTTGATTGTAAGGAGGTTCGGCCTCGGAAATGCTTTCCCCAAAACTCTTACGTAACAGCAGTTACTGGAACAGATGTTTGATTTGAGCTCCGTATGAAGGGTTTTTTGGGTGTGGAGGGACCAAGAGGCAGGAGAGATAGATAGCCCACTGAGCTCTTAAATGAAAACATTATCTGAGATGCTCTTGTAAGTTTAAGGGGGCAGTCCAGTGTGTTGAGAGACAGATGAGCTATTTCGTAAGAGGCTCTCAGGAGGGAGCTGCAAGAATGCTTGGCAGGGTGTGTTTTATTAGAAAATGGATGAGCGTCTCCCTTAATGAGAGAGAGAGTATAATGAAGGCAGCATGACAGAAGATGCTGCTTCCCTTTCTGATGTGTTAAAAAATTGGGCGGCTGAGCGCGAGAGAGTGAAAGTTTTTTTTCTGGTGAACACGGAGAATGTTATTTTAGGGTGTGTTACTTGCCGTAATGTCACATTAAAAGTCAATTTACAATGGGGTCAATGAAAAGCTTACTTGACTTAGAGGAAGCAATGGGAGGAGGAGGAATTTGCGCTCCTTTCCAAAAATAAGTTTTACCCTTTCCTACGGATTTGTGTTACCACTACTGAAAGGGGAGGAGGGGAAATGGTCGGAGCCGTGAATGGAGGGATTTAGGTTGGAGAGGAGGAAAAGAACGAAGTGGAGGAGGAAATATGGTTCTGATTAACATGGATACAGTGTATGAGTTGACCATTTTACTGTGTGGTCTACACAGAGAGAGAAAGAGAGAGAGAGAGAGAGAGAGAGAGAGAGAGAGAGTGGATGGGACTAATAGAGAATGCATGCAAAAGCTTTCTGCCAAACATGAAAAGGGGAGTTTCGGAGAGAAAAGAAAGTACAGCAGAGGGAAGGGTGGGAGGAGAAGTGCTTGTGGGAGTAGCTGAGAACAGAAGGCGCAAAGACAGTGGGGAGAGGAGGGGAGGAGACTGGATCAAGTGTTTGAATTAGTCAGGAGCTGATTGATTGATATATTGATTAGGGTAGAGTGAGGATTAGAGCTTAAGTAAAAGTGCAGAGGTTTAGGGAGGCCTCTCAGAGCTGCCTTTATTTTCAGATTGTTAGAGAAAAAACAGCTGTTTTCTTGAAGAACGTGAGTAGGTCTTTCTTCCAGTTAGTGCCGACATTCTGGGAATCGGTGGCGCTGATTGGCCCCCTGGGTGACGAGATTTGTGTGATGAGATCATCTCTGTGGACACAGACTTTAGCACCTCTCTCTCTACAGCTGCCTGCAGGAAGGGGACTTTCCCCTCAATTCCTGTACCGCTGCTTCTCAGCATCTGAGCTCACTGAAATGACTAATCACCGGTCTCTCTATCTTTCTGTCTGTCTGTTCTTTCCTTCTCTCTCTGCCTCAATCTCCCATCTCAGTTCAAGCCTAAAGGACAACAGAGAGACCTTCCTTCGCTGGATGACGGAGGGCAACTGTACTCGGACTATTACAGGATCTTCTTTTTGAAACCTCCTGACCTACATCTACGTTTTGCTCTTGACCCCAACAACCCCACCGGGGTCATTTAAAAGTGTTATACTGGGAACCCCACAGCATCCTGCTTCTCCCCCCTGACTTCTCTGATGGACCAGAGAGTGAAGGGGGGGACCCCTCCAACCACAAACTCCACCCTGGACCCAACCTCTGCATCTGAAGACTCTGAAGTAGCGGAGAAAAAGAGGAAGGGTGAGGGGGAGAATGGAGATGTGGGGGAAAAGGAGGAGGAGAAAAGAGGAGCAGGGAAAAAGAGAGAAGGAGACAAGGGGGCAGTGCTGGAGTTGCTCATCGAGGGGCGCTGTGGGAGCGCAGGGCAGCAACAGCTTCAGATCTCTGGCAGGGAGACCAGCTGCCCCGAGGGGAATGTACGACTCCGGATTGGACTCCAGGCCAAGCGCACGAAGAAACCGCCGAAGATCTTGGAGAGCTACGTCTGCAAGCCAACCATCAGGACCTATCAGAGGCAAGCCAGGGGGGCAGTGCTGAGGGGGGATGGAGACGGAGGACAGCAGAACAAAACCAGCTCTACTCTACCAAGCGAGACAACCAGAGATCAACGCTCAGGCTTGGATCCTGTCCAAACCACATCCAAACAAGCATCTGCCGCTTCACCACCACTTGCATCATCGTCGTTATCATCATCATCGCAGCCACTGTCATTATCAGCTTCCACGACAGCCTCAGTCCCTGCCATAACCAGCCAAGGGACCAAGTCTGCCAAACAGGTAAGTTATGGTACACACACACATACAGATAAACATCATGTCAGCTGTCAATATTAAACCTGCTAGTATTTTACGATAGCTTAAAAAAAAGTGTCACAGTGACGGAAGGTGTGCAAACGTGCTGTAGCTCTGTTTTGTTTTTCTGCAGTTAACCACCAGGCATGCTTATAGGGTGCAAAATCGCCCAGCTTTGTGCTCCGTCGAAATAAGGTCAAATGAGCTATTGTCTCAATACAGAAACCTAAGCAGCCCATTTAAATAAACAGACCCTAAAAATAGGACAACAGCACGGCAACCACTTGGAGCTATTACAGACATTGGTCCATCAGTCCCTCTGACAATCACCCAAGGGGAAGCTTATTGCTTTAGCTGCACAAACGCCACTCAAGCTGCAGCATACCAAAATTACAGGACAAGTACGAAATGTCAAGCCTTCTCATCTGTATTAGTGGCAATTTATAGCCACCAATAGCACAGCTTTCTCTCTCTCTTCCTGTCTCTGCTTGGCTCTCTATATCTGTCCCTCTCTTCTATTTTTACATCCCCTCTTTTCTCTACCTGCTCTCATTTATCTTTCACTCCCCCTCTGTCCCTGTCCCACTCCCTTCCTCTCGGTTTCTCTGCCTTTGTATTTCTCCTTTTCTGTGTCAACCCCATTCCTGTTTCCATCACCTCACTCTCTCCTTCTCTTCAGTATGCCCTCTTTTCTCTGCCTGATTGAGTCATTTTGTCCTCACTCCCTCTTTTAATGGGCGGACAAAAACAAAAGCATTTCAGTTGTTGTCTCTTCCCCGTTGTCCTTCGCTGTCATCGACAGCAAACTAGTGGATGTCACAGCTATTGTTGTCTATGACAGAGATTGCGTGTTTGCCCTCCCCAGGTTCCTATCAAACTGGCCGATAAGACAGAGGTGAATTCAAATGGCTCATCTGAGAGAGTGAAGAAAGAGAAGCTTCCTAGTGTGAATGGCCAGCCTGACTCTGCAGGACACAAACCCTGCTCGCCTACAACAGACCAGACAGCTTCAACTACTCCCTCTACCGCATGCATCCAAGCCCCATCTGCACCAGAAACCAGGAATGAAGGGAAGACCTCCAAGAAACATAATGGTTTGGTTCAGACAACAAAACAGAAGGGACTATCTAATGGGAAAGGCTCTGCCGACATCCTTGGCACTTCCACCTCGTCGAAAAGCAAAGTTGGAAAACACAACGTATCCTCCATGGATTCCTCGACAAGACTCCCAGCCTCCACCAGCTCCCATAAAGAACTGTCCAATAAGAGTAGGCCAGCCTCTCCTTCCTCTTCTTCAGTCACCCCTAAACCACAGTCCTCGCCTACTGCGGATCCCTCCTCTGCCCAATCCCAAGATCAGGCGCCCCCACTAGCGAAAAAGAGAGACAAAGAGAGGAAAGCAAAGAAGGAGAAACGGAAAGACAAAAAATCAAAGCGAGATAGATTGGAGGCTGAAAGAGCAAAGAGTGAGAGCAGAAAAGAGGGAGACAAGAAGAAGAAAAAGGTGAAAGTGAAGGGGGGGAAATCAAAGCACGGTAAAGAAAAGGATGGAGGACATAGGACTGATGATACGTGGAGGGATGAGTTAAAGATTGAAAGAGGAAAGGCTGAGAAAAAGAGGGATAAGCTTAGCCCAGACAGACAGAAACCAGAGGATAATAAATTTGGTGAAACAGTTGATAAACTAGATAAAACCTGTAAAGTAGTGAATCCAGGCAGACCAGATACGATAGACAAGACGGATGACAGTTGCAAGCCAGTCAAACAAGCTGAGCTAGCAACAACAACAGGTGACACCAGTAAATCAAAAGAACAAGATGTCTCAAGACATTCAACTGTGCCTCCAAGCCACCCCTCTTCTTCTGCTCCTCCCTCTCTGCCCACTCCCTCTGCCCGTGCAACTGTTTCTCCCCCTTGTTCCCCCCAAGAGCAGGACAGCCGTCCGCTTAAGAAACGTAAAGCCAGACGGCCCAGCTGGACCAAGCTGGTGCACCGGGCTCAGAGGGCGGAAAATCAGGAAGCCCCGTCAGATTCCCAACATAATCCTTCACTAAGTTTCCCCCAGAACCCCAAGACGTCCCTTCCTGCCAAGGCCACTGTTCAGCAGACTGATGACTCACACCCAGCTCCTTCTAGCGCCTTAACCAGCAGCTCCTCCCCTCTCTCTTCTGCAACCAAACCTCCATCCCCAAAGCAGAGTCATCCCACGTCAGACCCTAGCCCCCCTGCTTCCAGATGCCCCACAACTCCTGCCCGAAAAAGGGGCCGCCCTAAATCCCGCAGCTCTAGCTTAGACGAACCTCCCCCAAGACTTTCCCCAAACGCTATCCCAACTGATGTGCCTCTTCTGGGGTGTGACAGAGTTCAGAAAGCCCCTGCGTTGGAGCCAAAAAGTCCAAAACAGCAATGTTCCACTCAGTCTAAATCCAGCCCCAAGAAGCGTGGCCGTCCTCCCAAGCGACCCTTCCCCGAGGACCAGAGTGGAGATGCACTGAATCGCACTGACAGGAGTAAAGATTTTCATCCTCCTGAAAAGGGGAACAGGCAGCTAAAGATCAGGAGGCTGATTAATGAGATGAAGAAAAGAAAGAAGAGGAGACTTCACAAGGTGATGCTGTCTGGGTATGTGGGCAAGGAGGGAAGGGGAGGCCAGGCGGCAGATGGCGAGACCTCTCCAAGAATGTGTAAATCGATAGAGGCTACAACAGTACACTCGCTCTCAGCCCTGTCCTCCTCCTTTGGGAGTAAGTTGGGCCCTCAGATCAATGTGAGCAAGAGAGGGACCATCTACATGGGCAAGAGGCGAGGACGCAAGCCTAAAGCCCAAACAGCTAACTCCAACTCCCAGAGCGCCACTCAGTCGTCCTTGTTTACCAATCCCTCTGAAACATCTCTCTTCTCATCCAACCAACCCCAGCCGCCCTCTCACCCATTCCCCTCCCCATCTCTCACCCACTCCAGCGGGGCCCAGAGCCCTTACAGTGAAGGCAGCCTCACAGAACCATCATCCTCCCTACTTTTTCCTCACACCTTCTCCCTCCCTTCCCCGTCATCTTCCTGCACCTCCCCCCGTCCGCCCTCCTCCTCATCCCTCTCTCCCTTTGTGAAGAAGAGTTGTCCATGTCAGGGAAGGCATCACTTCCCCTTTCACCAGTCATCATGTAAGCTCTCCTGTCCGACTCCTCCGCTGCACCACACGCCTGGCTCTCCTGGTCATCTGAAAGAGGCCACCCCCTCCCCCAGGAGTGAGTCACACAGCGAGGAGACGCTGCCCAGCGATAGCGGGATCGGAACGGATAACAACAGTGTTTCTGAGCGAGCGGAGATGAGGGGAGTTCGAGGCATGCTCAGGTTGGGTCAGGGGTCAGGAGTGATTCTGGGGGGTCAAAGGCACCCCTCATCTCTTGTGGACCGTCCCTCTCCTGTCTCTTCACCCCTCTCTCTCATGCCGAGACACACAAACCCCATCACCAACTCAACTACTGCGGAGCGGCACAGGGACAGGCACAGGCACAGGCGAAGGGACTATGACTGTCCCTCCTCCTGTACTTGCTTGTGCCCGTGCCCCTGCCCAGGACACAACAAGTGCACTCATTTGGACTATTACCCTTGCCTTGGGCATAATGCACTGAAGAGACAGAAAAATAAACACAAGAAGAAGCACCAGCAGCTGCACATGCAGGATCCAGAGTTTCTGTCTGAGCTGGAAGATCTGATCGGTCAGTTCAGCGAGGTCCACATCGGACGGCGGAGTTGGGCGAGGACAGGAATGGGACAGGGCTTTGATGGGAGTGGGAATGCACCTGGAGGAAGGCGCCATCACTCCTCCTCCCATTCTCTCCGCTCCAACATCTTCAGGATCAATCTGAATGGCTTCTACTCTCCTCACCCCTCATCTTACCCTGCTAATCCCTCCTTCTCCCCCCAGCCTTTCTACCCATGCCAGCCCGTGCATTGCAACAGGAAGCCAGACCGCAGGCAATGTGGTTGCCCGTCAAAGTTCCAGGAGACCATTGAAAACATGGGCTTTTACAGCGGCTACCCCCCAGCCACGACACTTTACCACCACCTTCCCAGCTCCTACCCGCTTCCATCTCCACACCAGTACGCCTCCCATCAGCCCCATCACGCCCACTTCCTCCTCAACCCCGCCAGATTCCACAGGCGGAGGAGCAGGTTGCTGAGGGAGGGAGCTTTAGGAGGAGAGGTTGAGGGAGATAGTGGCGGTGTCCCACACCTCGGCTCAGGGTTCACATCCGGCCTCTCCTGTGGCTGTGGGAGGAGCGAACACAAACACAAACATAAACACCGGCATAGGCACTGCGAGCGAGACATGGATGACGAGGAGGAGTTGCACGAGGACGAGGAGGAAGATGGGATGGAGAGAGAGGGGTTGGCCAGTTCAAAGCAGAGGTCAGGGTTCATTTTGGGGCAAGGAGAAGCAGGAAGGAAAGGGGCTAGAGGAATGGGGTCCGCCGCTGCTGCCACATCATCATCATCATCATCCTCAGCAGAGAGGTACAAACACACGTCTCTCACCTCGCTGGGGCTAGGTTCCTCTCACCTGTCTTCATTTGGAGGAAGTTGGGGAGGCCTGGGTCAGAGCTGGACAAAATTCGGGGGCCTGGGAGGAACAGGATTTGGAAACTCAACCCCCAGCTGGAGAGGCTTCACTGGGGAGCAACACACAGGCAGACCGGTCGCATCAGACGGAGAGGACGAAGACGGCGAGGACGAGTCACACCTGTACAGGACGTCCCCGTCCCCAACACACACCAACCTGTTCACATCCGCTGCCACGGCAACAGGGGGGAGGGGTCTGAGGAGTGGATTGGCCGGTAGGAATCCAGGAAGTGGGGACAGGTCATGGAGAAAGGATGAGCCAGCATGGACTGAGAGGAGAGAATCAGGTGAGGATGCATGACTGGTTTGATCAATAAATGTGTGACTGAATAGAAACACGGCATCATGTGAGGTCATGTTAGCATTAGCGCTAAAGTTGGTGCAATTACTGCAATGTTAGTATTTATCTGTCTGTACTGATAAATGCAAAAGTCTCCATTGTTAACATGCTTCTTGAGTTGTGCGTGTTGTATTCTGTTATCATTTCACTGGCAGAAAACATGCATACCAGAATACTGACGGTAATTTAGATAATGTGGAAAATCTAGCATCAACTGTGCTTATCACTGAAATACACCAACAGCACTCATGGCAGCTAGCTTAGTGAATAGATTTTATGCCAAGAGGCTCTTTTCACTTGCACAGTATGACAGATTTTTATATTTGCACAATGTGGAGATGAGATTGTGGCACCAAATAGTTTTTGCCCAATATAGTGACGGCATTGCTTTTTCTCAGGTGTTGTTGAGCCACACATCAAAGCCTGGAGGGTGTTTGGGGGGAAATCAGACTCCGTTCTTTTTATAGCCAATTTCAGACTCCCTCTGCTGTGCAGGAGACGTGACTAACACACACACACACACACACACACACACACACATAAACGCAACCACTCAGCAACCACTCTGTTGGAATTTTTAAAAAGTGTTATAGCAGGAGGGCAGCATCTTGGTGGGAATCTTCCAGAAAATCTTTGAAATCTTCCCCGGCCTGCAGCGAACCGCACGCTGTTGCAGCCCGGGGCTACCCAGTGAACACAGTCATTAGTTAACCACCAGATTGGCTATTTAAAGCCTGGCCTACCCCTCACTGCTGGCCAACGGGGCCTATTTGACTTGGAAAAATCCAATAAGGAAAGAGTGGTCAGTCTTGTGAGGGACTGTGGAAAATGGAACAAAAAGATAGATGACCTCAGGAGTGATTGATGAAGGAATAGCACGGAGGTCAGAACGGGGGCAAAGAGAGCGGAAAATGTTGTTTTTGAAAGAAGTGGAATACATTTGACATCAGTTCATCATCTAACTAAACACACATGTGTTCTGAGGTGCAGCACGCTACCACGGGCACACTCATACACATTTTTTCTCTCTGTCTTTGTCTGCTCAGCCTTTTGAGATTGTGTTCCATATTAAATTTGCGAAAACAATTTGTGTGGAAGAGTGCATACGTGTGCATGTTCACAGTAGAAAGTATGCTTTCTGCACACTGTTCATTCTTGGATTTTTTTTTTGTTGCTGTGAATGTGCGTACATAAATCACCTCTTAATGCATTTCCCAGAAGTGAACTGGTCAGAGGAAATGTTGTGACTCATAATCTGTGTCCCATCCGCATGACTCAGCCTAGACTGGCCTCACCTCACACCTCCCGCTGGCTCAATCACTGATCCACATCTGTCTCATTTCCTCTCCGCCACTTACACCCCTCCTGCCTCAACCCCCTCCCCCCCTCTCTCCATTTCAATGACTGCAGGTTTACAAGGTGATTCAAGAAGCCGGGGGCAGCAGAAAAGCGTGCCAACGCCAGATAGTGTGGCAGGGGAGAAAAAAAGAAGGCCAGGGCGGCCCAGAAAGCACCCGCTGCCCTCCACCGTATACTCCCCCACACACTCCTCTGCAGCTCCCTCCATGTCATCACCCGACCTCTTGCCAGGACACAACCGAGATGGGAGAGAAGTGGGAGGGAGGAAAGAAGAAAGAGTGCCAGAGAGAGATAGGGGAGGCGACACGGTGCAGCAGGTGACAGAGTTGGAGCTGCAGGCCAGGAGGAAGAGAGGACGCAAGAGAAAACATGGTGACTCTCCTTGTCATCAGAGGTAAACACTCACCACTGTACTATAAAGTACCTGAGCTGGTTGACTTGAAAATTCAATACAACCACTCACTACTGCTATATTAACCCACTGTTTTCAGCACTGTGTGCTAAACCAGTGCCTTTTCTCTCTTTCTCTTTTTCCTCTCTATCATTCTATCTCTCTCTTCATGCTTTCCTTTTAGTGTCGCCGAGGATAAACCCGAGTGTGACACCCCCCCTGAATGTTTTAGCCAATCAGATGTCGACCCGGCTCCGTCTCAGCCAGTGACCATCCAAAGAGAGGAGAGAGAAGATGTGCCTCCCAGGAAGAAGTTTCTGAGGGCGGGTCTTTACTCGGATGATTACAAAACTACAGAGTGAGTTGACTGAATTCATAAACAAACTATTATAAAAAAATTTTGTTATCAGGTTCTGTGTTTATGTATTTAATGCGCGTCTTTCCCAGCCCGCCCTCCCAAGCCCAGCAGTCGTGCAGAGAGAGTATGGAGTACACACCAGGGGAGAATGAATATAGCCTTCTACCTGCTCCCATACATGTTGGTGAGTAATTAAGGAAATTAACCCATTTGTGTCGCAACTGAAATTTTTTTATTTTCTTTGGTGAAAGTGTTCTCTGGGATTGCCTAAACACAAATAACAAGACATTTTTGGTTTGGCTGAAAAGTGAGTTTTTCTTATCAGACTATATCCAGCCTTTGGTACTACTGTTTTTGCAATAGACTCCAATATATTTTAGGAAAAAACAGTAGTCCCATGTGCCCAAATACTAGATATAGTATGATAACAAAATGTCTGTATCTCAGAAACTACAAGGAGCACAATCAAGTATTTGGTATCTATGAACTCATAACAAGTTGAATATCAAATATATTCACACATATGCAGTGTGAAACAAATATTTCATATGGAAAACATTTAATAAACACAAGGTTAGCATTTTTCTTAACTTAATAATAGTGTGATTTTTCATGTGATCTAAAACTTTCAATCTTTGGGCACAAATTGGTTAAACACTGCTATAGGCAAACACTGCTGTAGTCTGTCGTAGCTGTAAGAATTCATCTAAACTCCCTTTGTGTCCTCCCAGGGAAGTACCTGAGGCTGAAGCGGATTCATTTCCAGTTACCTTATGATGTTATGTGGCTGTGGGAGAACAATCAGGTACAGTAGAGCCCCATAGAGAACCAGGAAGTTAGACGGTCAACCTGAAGCATCGTTGGAGATAAAAGAGTGTTACAAGGAGATTAGTGGAGTGTCATGAATGTGCATGTAATTCTCACATTGTGTTGTCACAGCTTCAAAGCCAGCCTGCTGTGCCCCTGAAGAGGAAGCGACGTTACTGTGAGTTGCCAGCATTGGATGTGTTATCTTCAGGTTTAGCTGATGGATCAGATCATTAGGCCTCATGCAAGAACATTTTTGTATTCTTATCTTAACTTTCTCTTACTGTTTTTTCGTACCATGTGCTCCTACGAGTGTGCCACGTCAGATTCAGCAACCGCTCCTAACTTCAGATAACGGTGTAAATGACGTGCGTTAACATGATGAATGCCACCTGTGCGTAAATGAACGCAGATTCATGAGAATTGTAAATTAGCATAATTGACGTCCCATTGATACCATATAAGGCTATGCATCCTGCCCCATTTATCTGTCTCTGCCAATCAGCACGCTGTCTAAAGACACGCTCTCTTCCAAAAGGGCCTGACACACTTCCTGTTGACCTTATTATATACAGAGACAAATTAACCTTCAATTAGTGCATAATTTAAGTCGTTTTGCAGTTTGAGATGTTCATATTGATATTGCAGTGTTATACAATAGCATCAATGGCCAATTTGAATTAATGATGATATCGTTAGGCTGTATGAATACATTTAGAAGTATATTATAATTCAAATTACAGAGTCAAACATCATTATTGTAAGTGTAATTTATATAGGATTTTCAAACTCAAAATTGCTTCAAAGTAATGAAATCCATTCATAATCCATTAGTGAAGAACCAAGCAGGGTGAAAATAGAAGATGTCACGCGTCATCATCGCGTCATATCATTGGGGTACAACACATACGTAGTGAATTGCCGAGATTGAACCAATACTGTAGCAACCCACAACCACAGTTCCATTTACACCGCGCATATGTCATACCCCATAGCTCAAGACCAATAGGACCCTGTGTCCTAGCCTCTTTCAATAAGCCTTGTGAAAACCTTAGGTTTTAACAGCAGACTAATTGCACATGACTCCTACGACAACATAAATTGTGTTTGTGCCTCAGAGAAAATTCAAAATACAAGAAAATTGGAGAATGCTACAAGTTCTCCTAAATCGCTCATAGAAGCCACTTAAGTGCGAATCTGTTCGTGCGAGTTGTTCTTGCATGAGGCCCAATGCTTTCATGCAGCATCTTACTCTGTTTCTCTCTCTCTGTGTCACTCAGGCCGGCTGAAAGAGAGGCATGTATCCTCTCAGCAGACAGCGGTGAGTTTGTGTGGCTTCAGTTTGTTTAATTCTAGTGAACACAGCTTTAATAAGTATTAAAACTTTCTTTTTAATTCACAGGAGGAGAGCTCTAGTGACATCACCAGCCTGTTTCCTCACCTCGACATGGAGCCTTTGACCAGCAGTGAGAGGTATGGAAAGGACTCAGCGTCTCACATGTGAAATAATAAACTATTACTGAACTAATGTCAGTGAGCTAATGTTTCTTCCTGTGTTGCCGGGCCAGGAGCTTTGTGGTGAAACACCACGTGTTCCTTGTGAGGAACTGGGAGCTGGTGAGAGACAGACAGATCCGACTGAGGATAGAGAGGGAGAGAGACGCAGAGGGGGAGGAGAGAGACTCGCGACGTCCGTCCTGTGATGGAGCCAGTGGGGACGACGACCACATCAAGTCAGGTCCATGAAGCAAGTGTGTGTGTTAGTTTTTGTTTCTGTAGGTGTTTGTGTATGCATACGTGTACGTGGTTGAACTCATTTCAACATCTGTATGGATTTCTTCTTGTGTTGTGTCTTTTACTTTCTGTGTGCATGTACGTGTGTGTGTGTGTGTGTGTGTGTGTGTGTGTGCTCTGCTTTCAGCCTGTCGTCCTCATATTTTGGCTTGTCTCTCCATATCATACTCAGCAGCACAAACTAAGTGGTTTTCCAACCACAGAAAGTCAGCCTGCAGAAATGTTTCCCCGTTTCTGTCATCCACCGCTGGTGTCCAAGAACCCAGCAGACATCAACTTTCCCCCATTAGCAGTGAAACCACACCGTTTCCATCAAAGACTCCCTGACTGATTGCAGATAGGAATCAAGGGGAAATAACGACACGCTCATAATTACAGATATATCTGTAAAATTAATGAGCTGCTGTCATTCCCTCTTTCATCACCCTCGCTAACATAGAAAATACTGTTTGACCTCTGACCCTCAGATCAGCAAGTGGGGGTGGAGGTGACGGTTGTCAGCAGTGACCCCCTCCATGAGAGTCAGGACACCTCCAGCTCGCTCACTGCCAGCCCCTGTGTGAGTGAAGCACTTCCCACGTAGACAAAAAAAGATCTGTCCTTGTAAGAGTGCAAATTTATCCACAAGGATAAAAATCTGCTTTTGCAATTAGCTGTGCATACTTGTTCACCACAGCCCACCAAAACCCAGAACAGACAAGAGGAGGAGGAAGAAAAACGAGGGGAGGAAGAGGTCTGTAGCAGAGAACAGAGGAGGAAACGGCTGAATGATTTACTTTTGACCCTGCAGCATTCATAAGCTAACAGAGAGAGGTAAGTAGAGCATCACATACAGATACAAGAGGGACTCTGAGAGGTGTATGCATTGTCTTACTGATAGTATCTTGCCTTTACGTAGGTGGGATGAGAAAGGGAGCAGCCCCACCGCCGGACAGATGGACGGGAACTGATGTCACAACACTGCTATTAACAGTAGCAGTGCCGCAGAGGAAAAGGGAGAAGAGAGATGGAAGATTATAGCGGCTGAAAAATGCAAGAAAGACATCTCACACACTGACAGATGAGTGTGGTGAACCTAGCGCTCTGAAGGGCATCACACCAAGGATGAAACCATGGCAACACATCTTTTGTCCAAGTGGCGAGGGATGAGAGAAACTGAGATAGACTGTCCCGGATGAAAGAAAAGACAGAAACAGACCAGCTGAAATGAATTTGCACTAGTGCTGGATGATCAAGCACACTAAAGACTGTATGTATGTATGCAGAGTGGACACACTATAAACACACACATATACATTTTGATTGCTCTTACTTAGGCACCTTAAGCAAATGTTGGTCGGAGACTGAAAGTGGACATATATGGTACTCAGCATTTCAGCTCTGACGTTTCCAAGAGACGAGGAGCTCAGGAGCTGCCCGGGGGAACAAAAATGTAGCCTGGGCCCTAAGTAGGTCAAAATCGAACCCTCATTTTACTCGCTAAGCTTTCAAAGTCACATTGCACCTTTGGGAAACGACACAAGGAGAAGTGAACCAGTTGAAAGCTGTCGAGACAGTGGTAGGGTTTTCTTCACTTTCACCAAGACAGTGTCTGCTATGTACCAGTGAATAGGCAGGGGAGGGGGTGGGCTTAGTGATAGGAATTTTGGCATCGCTGCAAGAGAATTTCTAATGAGGTTTTAAGAAAGAAGTTATTTTTGGACAAAAAAAGACAGCTTGAGCAGTGAGATGGGCAAAATATATTCACGATAGGAATGTTTATTGTTGACTATTTTCAGTATTGCTTCCTGGGGAAGGGAGAGAGAGAGGTAAAAAAAGTGTTTTGTTTACTTCAGACTGCCTTTGAGAATGTTTTTGCTCCAGAGCATTGACAATCAGAATGTCCTAGAAGGGGAGAGAGGAGAGAGAAGTAGAATTGATTTGCCCCAAATGCTCTGTAGAAGTGCCATGTTGTCTTGTGTACGTACCTAAGCGAACTCATGCAGTCTTTAAAAGCAATATCTCCTCTGATAAGGACTATATAAGGACTTCCTTTGTTATGTTTTTTTTTTTTTTTTTTTAATTTAGTTGTGAATATTTGAGGATTGGAGGTCATTTTTCTGTACAGTTGCATAGTCTCATTTTAGGAGCATTGGGCTAATCCACCTAGTGGAAGTAAGCGTTTAGTTTCATGTGAATGTACATAGAGAGAGAGAGAGAGAGACCTGTTTTCCTTCTATCAGCAGTAGCGTGTAAAATGAGTATTATACATGACAATACTATTGGGATTATACATACAACTTAATAATCAATTTCATTTTACTAACATGTTTTTAACAGATTATACCGCTGACCAATATATCAGTCATTTGTCCTTAAAATTGACTATGATTGTATATGATTTTTTTTGTAGAATTACATGATTTGTCTGTTTTGTTAGCTTTTTTTATTGGTCAGACAATCAGTGACAGTGAATTAGTTTTTCCAGTGTTAAATTTCCGCTCTCTTTCAGTAGTGTGGCTTCTAATAACAAGCCAAGAAAGTGCAATTTCTTTGACTGTTTACATACTGTATGTATATTTTTCCTCTTTCCTCTTTTTTTAACTAAGAGCACTACATTATTGCCAGTGGATGATTAACTTTATAGCAAAGGTACACATAAAGAGTTATTTATCTAGTTTGCATGACATAACCGTAACCTTTGCCTGTCGCCTCTGATAACGTGCATCTGAAAAACAAAACATCAAAAACAGTTATAACTCAATGCCATAGAATGTCAGCTCAGACTTTTTGCCTCTATAACCATAATAATAATAAAAGCATTTTATGTCTACTAGTACTAAACCCTGCAGACTCTTGGTGTATCCGTTATAAGGCCCGTGTGTGTGTGTTTTTGGGAGGTTACTGCAGTGATTTTAATCAGCTTGAGCTAACAGTGCTATCTAGTGGTGTTAGATTGTATATCTCGCTCTGTGTTGTCCTCCATAATGACCCACAATGGAGGACGCTATCAGAGGAACACGGTTACAAGATGGGGGAGGGCTGCAGCTCACTCCGGAGATTTATTCTCCTCTTATTGCCCTTCACAACGTCCGAGGGCATCCTGGGATCGTTTGATCTCGACAGAAAAGGGATAGAAATCTCCTCCATGAGCTTAAAAGGGACAGAGTGTGTTGTTAGGTATTTAGAGTATTTTACAGTCTTCACTTCCTCTGCAATCTGACAATATGCAATATGCAGGTTGTTTCCTGTCACATTTCAGATAGCAACGGATACAAGACAAGTACTTAATGTTTTCTGAGTGAGGTGTGTATACAGTTGGCCTATATAAAAAGGATTTCATTCATTTCTATGAAGCAAACTAAATGAAACTGTTGGGATTATGATTTAAGATATAAGGGCACAGTTAAGACCTGACAACAAGCTGTATTCACAGAGCCTTCCCTCTCTGCTGAACAGCCTTGACCTGCATTAGAAAATAACTCGGTTAAAACAACCCAAAACAACGGCCAAGGGGGAGAAAACACTGAATTAAATTTATCAAAAAAAGAAGCCTATTAATTATGTATGATTGTTAAAAATAAAACAATCATCTCTGATGCAATATTCACAGGAAATAATCTGCTCAGAATTCATCCAAATCGCTCGTTTTACACAAACTTCCTGCAGTTACTGCGTTCACTATTTGGGTTAATTTTACAGCTCATCAGTTGTTCTGTACTGTTGTTGTTGTTGTTGTTGTTGTTGTTATTGTTAGACATACATACCATATAATATGTCACTTACTCAGGGGTCGTCAGTTTACTCAATGATAGAAAAGGGAAGGAAAAAGGTTGAGAACCACTGGCCTACTTTTTTCCATGATGGCTTAACCAGCCAATTAGACTGTTGTCAGGCTATTAAATAGGCTTTATCAGTCGCTATAAGCCCATAGATGTGGATCAATAGGGGCCTACTACACCCACTAGTAGGTTTTATCATCTATTCACATGATAGATCACCGAAATAAGGTTTAAAAGAGCATGACAGCGACCTCTAGTGACTGTAGTAGTTATGACAGGAGCAAAAGCGGAGGTCAGGCGCACCAACAATGTGTAGTTGTCTTTGTGGTCGTAGTTATTTTAACCCAATTCACCATTTTTTTTCCCTAAACTTAACTGTTTTTTGCCTAAATCTAAAGAAGTTGTAGTTGTGTTGCCTAAACCTAAAGAAGCCTTTTTGTTTGTGCTCAAAATGTGACGTTTCATTCAGTTTTACAACATGTTAGGACGTGTTGCTTTTAAGTTTCACTTTCACTTTTACAAGATCGTAAGCGTAGTATAGGCCCCTATTGACCCACATCTCTGGTGCTTATAGCGACTGATAACAGCTATTAAATAGCCTGATAACAATCAAATTGGGTGGATTAACATATAAACTCTGACTAATAAGGCTTTTTAACATGGATTTTAATGGCTAAAATATGACTCAAACAGCTTCCCAGGCTTGGTTTATACTGATCATTTTATTTGGTGTATTTACAAACAAGCACATGCAGGAGGTGGACAGTGACTGACACTAGAGGGGCACTGAACTATATGCAGTAATAGTAGGACACAGGGATGTCTACAGGCTACATGACACCAGAGAGAGAAAGAGGAGGAAGAGGAGGAGGAGGGAGGTACAGATCTCATTGTTACACTTACACACACACATACACACACACACGCACACACAAGTGAAAGTGCAGGATGTGCTCACACTCATCTCTGCTTTCACTGCCACACACACACTGCCATGTGCACGCTCACACGCACACACACACATAAAGAACCCAGATAGATAGAGAGACACTAGATGGGTCAGATAGAGCTTTTCTTTTCAGAAACCTCCAGATCAATAAATAGTACATCCAATAAATTAACAAATGCATTTAGACCAGAATCTCACAAATAAACAAAACAAAAAAATATAAACGTGTCAACCGATATTTTATCTTTATCTAGACATTGTTTCTCGTAAACACCTATCCATTTTATGGCATCTTATTGTGATCATAAGTTACAAGTTATGAGCACTGGTTATCGCTACTGGACAGTTGCCATAGTGACGATGATGTCATGCTACATGGCATTGACACAATAACACGAGGAAACTTTCCCTGATTGATCAATAGCAATGAATTCCTGCTGAATTAAACGGAGGTCCTTTAGTGTCAGCCTTTCCTGACAAGTTAAAATCTGGCTCTTTTTTATATTAACTTTAACTATTTAAGTTGTTTTAGGCTTCAGGTGTCAACATCAAATCAAAACCGTGACTTTAAAACAAACAAAAAGGCTTTTTAGTTGTACATTTAACCATATGCATAGTAATCAATACAGAAACTAGAGAATAAATATATGACATAAAGCAATGTGGTTCAACAGTAACATATCACTTCCACCACAACCAATTCTACTACCACTATCATTAATATCAATGATTATGATGAGCAAACATGGCGGGAAGGGGTTAAGAGTAGGGCTGTCCCGAATACCATTTTTTGGGGTTCGAAGCTTCGGTGAGAAATATTCAAAGATATTCGACACACGTACCTCTACAATAACTAATAATAACTAATGTTAAATATGAATAATGAATGATGTTGTCGAATTATTCCTTATTTCATGGGCTATTTGGGGATTTATAGATTATTATTACATACTTAAAAAAAAGAAAACGAAGCATTCGAATGCTGATTTGTAGGTCGATTACCATGGCAACGGTCGAAGCTTCGAAACATTCGGGTCAGCCCTAGTTAAGATAAACACAAACACTGAGGTACGAGGTGAAATTCAGCCACCAAACCTACAGACTTTGCTGTAGCATTTCTGAGTTACATACATCTGGGATCTTCTCACTGCATTAAAGTTTAAGGTCAGATAGTGTTGAACAAGAGCTGAGCATAGTTTGGTGAGGTGTTTTACTCCGACACACGTTGGCACCGTGAGGTTTTGGACGCGATTAGCTACAGATTGCTGTTGTCTGATATTATCTCGTGTGGGATGGATAGATAGATAGATATTTTCTGGCATTCATTCAAAGCATTCATGGCACATTACAATGCATACAGTGTTTTAAGGTATGAGGCTAAATCTAATAATGTTATGAATATGATGTCAAGACCATAGCAATACATGAAGCAAACAGGAGGGAAGATACTGGATTTAAAAACAAACACATATTTTTTTTGCATG
Source organism: Sebastiscus tertius (assembly GCA_916701665.1). Classification (NCBI taxonomy): domain Eukaryota; kingdom Metazoa; phylum Chordata; class Actinopteri; order Perciformes; family Sebastidae; genus Sebastiscus; species Sebastiscus tertius. Next base: position 20,220 of record CAKAOH010020760.1, read on the forward strand.
TATGACAACCACTTGATGTGTGTGTAAAGTTGCAGATGTAAAGAATTCATTTTTTTTAATCATCCACTTCCTCAGTGTGGCCACAGTATGAAGCTGCTGCTTGTGTTTTACTATCTGCTTTCTCTTGTTCATCTATCTTTCTATCTATCTTGGTAATATCAATCTCAATTTATATACCTATATATATATTTTGTATGTATATTTATACAGTCAAATATAGTAGCAGAAACAAACACACATGAACCAGGCGATAAAGGTGAGAGGTCGATAGGGGTTAAAGGTCAATAAAACACAGATCTACACAGCTACAGTTCACTACATTACTACGCAGTATGCAACAGGAGCTACGGCCCAGTACTCTCACGTGCTTCCTCCGCTCGACAACCTGCGAGCCGCGGCTCTCTACAGCTGACTACAGCTAGAGATATCAACGCGGCTACTACCAGGCTGTCGCCTCCTCGTGGCCTCTGATCTGAAAGCACTCAAGTGGTTGACAGCACAGAATTTCCCCTGTGATCGTTTTCAGACCAGCGGCTGACGAGGAAGGCAGAAATCGAGGAAAGAACATTTTAAAGGGATACTTCACTACGAGATCAAAGGTCTTCCAGTATGAAATTTGACTTGAGTCGTTATTTCACAGCATCTGCTGCATTCCTGCTGCTAACATCCATTAGTTTAATGCTACCAAACTGGATGGATTGTGAATGGGGGGGAAAAAAACTCCCATATGTTCATAAAGGGAGCGGGCTGCAGACTGCTCCTGATGCACGTAAAGCAGAACAGATGGTGCTATGCGCTCAACTCAAACTCGAACAGAGCAAGCGTGAAATATCCCTTTCAGAGTAGTGGAGCCTCGCCATAGCCTCTCAACACTCGCCTAAAATATATATAGATTTTTATTTTGTTTTTTTTATTGATTGAGTGCAGCAGTTATGGTGCCGAAGTCACATGATGAGAGAGGTGTAACCAATAGGTACCAGTCCCTCTTTGTCTCCTTGACGACAGCGAATCCAGTCCTGATCGACTCCTCCTAACACCACCAGTTCCTCCCCTTTGCAGAAGGTGAGCTCCGAACCCGTTCCCGAGTGGTCGCACAGCGTTCGTATGGACCTGAGGACAGACAGCAGAGATCTTCTCAGGTCTATACACCAACCACAGATAAGAACGTCAACCCCAACATACGATGTAGTCCAATGTTGGATGAGTCACTATGCAGGGTCGCTGGTGAGTCACCAATCATAGTCTTCCAAAGACAAAAAAAGATAACAGGAGCATTTCTGGTGTCTCCTACACCCACTGGTGCTCTTGGCGGGGGAAAGATGTCATTTTAAAAGAGAAGAAAAATACGCCACAACTAGACACCCTGTAGGTTGCTATAGCTCATACTTAAAGGTGCAATCTGGCCAGAATTTTAGTTTAAAACATTCAAAAAGAGGTCATTGATAAGAGATTACATTGTTGATGTCATGTCAAATATGTCTATGTATTGCGATGCAGAGATATCCACTGAAATGAGCATGCGAGTCACTGTAGCGTCCAGTCGGCTCTCAAAGGATGAAGAAGTAGAGCTGCCCCGAGGGCTTGTCAATCACGCTAAAGGTACAGGGCCTGTGTATGTTTTGATAGTTGTTTATTGGATTAAATCCAAAGTGGGCAGCGGCTCCGGGAAACTTTCAGTTAGCAACTAGCTGTAGTAACTCGCATTCAGCCAGCGCAAACTCCAGCTACTAATAAACATCTCAAGAGCTCACACTCGACGCTGCACTTCCTTGGGTCCTCAGCAATACACCCTTCAAGTGTGAAGTCGATCGGATGAACGGTTGGCGAGAAAATCAAAGTACAGACAGAGACTCCTTCCATTTTAGTTTGATAGTCTCTATAGTTTGAGACTGTAACACTAAAATATTGCTTTCCAATCAGGCCAATCAATGTTGTCTAAATGCCAGAACATACAGTAAAGGCCCAAAACATGATATTACTCTACAATTATTTAAATTACAGTGAAAATTTGCAGTAGTGAGGATGTGATCTCCCAAATCTAAATCTATAAGTTAGCTACCTTTGTTTCTCAAGCTTGGAAAACATTTCAGGATGGTTTATTTGTTTAGTATTTGTATTTTATGTTGCTATTCTGGTTTCTGTCTCTTTTTTATTTTCTAAATAATGGTGTCTTGTAAGCCTGTTTGGGCTGGGCATATTATTTATGCATGACAATAAAAATCAAATCAAAACATATATGAATGAATGAGTTGAACTATTACACATACTAAATTATAATATAATAATTATATCATTATATTATATTATATTATGATAATTAAAACTGAAACTAAAATGGCAAACACATTGAAAACTAACTAAAACTGAAACTAAAACAGCAAACACAATCTGAAAACTAGTTAAAACTGAAACTAAAACAGCAAACACACTCTGAAAATGAACTAAAACTAAACTAAAACAGCAAACACACACTGAAAAGTGACTAAAACTAAACTAAAATGAAATTGAAAAGTCAAAGCTAAAATAAAATAAAAACTAATTGAAAATTCAAAACTATTATAACCTTGCTTTATGTCTGTTGTACCTGAGTGGTCTGGGTTTGTCCTTCATCTCCATTGCATCAACCTCTTTCTCTGCCTCGGGCTCACTTCCTCCCTGGGGCTCCGGGGCCCTCCGTATTATCGGGGTGGAGTTGCTGCTCACCATTCGTGACAGTGCGGTGACACCAGGAGCCAGCCACTGAGAGGGACGCCTGCAGAGACGCACACAGAGAGGACGAGAGGGATGGATAAACAGAGAGAGAGTGTTACCATTCATGCAGAAAACAAGTCACTACAGTGGTTGAATTCACCAGTCCATTACAGTTATGTGGTGAATTCATTGGCTAACCTGGTTGGCGGTGTGTGACCTGGTGGGCTGCTGAGGCTTTTAGAGGCTCCAAAGAGCCGCCCCATACCCCAGGGAACCGGAGCACCGCTGCTGACCGGAGCGAACTCGCTCCCTGCTGTTGCATGGAGGTCCATCTTCATCTCCTCCTTTTTCAGGCTCCTCTCAGACAGGTTCTGGCTCAGTCTGCCTCCCCAGCGCATCACAGCCCCCCATCCGTGCTGGATCACCTAAAGTTAAAAGAAACGTCAGCCCTGCACGATCACACAACATATTTGACTACAAACACTGAACAGCTGCACAAAAGGTGAGTACCTGTCCTGCCTGCTGAGCGAGGCTGTCCTCCTCAACATCATGAAGAGGTAAGTCTCCAATTTCCTTCTCCTGCACCCACAACAGCTGTGGACTGGTCTGCCCAAGAGTGACCGGAGCTTTTATGGGTGCAGCACTGCTTTGTGTTGACTCCCATGCTCCTCCGTTCTTTGGCGATATTTCTTTGGCCGCCCGGTGCTCTGGGCTTCCAAAGTCTACCTCTGAGAGGCTTTCAATATATCTACAGCCTGTGATTTTGGATTGGGACCCCTCTGTTGAAACGGCATCCTGACAAGGCGGACTGGGGATCTCCGGAGTGTGACTGTCCGGCTCTAAATGGTGGTGCTGGAAGAGCAGGTCGAGGTTGAAGGTCAGCAGGCTGAGAGGCTGCAACACGAGGAGCAGCTCCTCGAACAGAGGCTGGCAGGCGGTCAGCGACAGACGCATGAAGGAGGCGGGGCGGTAATATGTCTCCAGCACATCTGAGAGGAAGAGAGGTTACTGTTAACGCACTGTTAACATGCACGTGCACGAGAATGAGACGGAAGTGATGGAAACTTACCACTGCAAGACTGAAGGTGAGACAGCCAGAAATCAAGAAGCTTGGTACTGGAAGAAAATAGAGAGAAGAGGAAAAGTGAGGATACAAAGAGGACAAGTGCAGGGAAATTAAAATATAGTATAAAAAAATATGTTTTAACTACTGATTTGAGCACTTTTCATGCTACTAGTGGAGAGGATTAAGATCCAGGACTCACTTCAGCAGGCCGAAGAGGAAAGCGTTGAACCTGTGTTTGCTCTGTCTGAGCTGAGGCAGCTCTCCAACACGAACTTGTAGGTTGAACAACGGTTGAGTTTTAGGACCTTGAAAAGTGAAAAAAATATATAAAGAGAGGGAGAGAGAGAGAGAGAGAGAGAGTGATCAACAAAGGAATTTACAGAGGTGAGCAAAAAATTTAAACTTGGCACTCATAGGCCAATCGATATCTGCATCCTGTTGTTAGCTTAATTCAGCATTTTAGACACTAAAATCAACAAGTATTGACCGGTGTGTGGGAAAATAAGAGGCAGACAAAGTCCAGGGCTTCTTATTATTATCAACAGGGGAAAAAACATGACACAACTAATATCAAATCCTTAATATCCAAGTCTATAAATGCTAATTTTCCTTTGATTCTTGGCGTGCTACCTGGCCTGGTTGAAGCCTGGACCAGACCCCAGGCGGAATTTGGCCTCCTGCCTGCAATCAGGTCACTCTGGTGAGGTTTCAAGCCATCGGTCAGCAAGCTGTGCAGGGCTGGGCAGAGACACTGCAGCACCAGACGGCCAAGAGATGGATTTATAGTGCTGTCTCCTGATAAGGCCTAGGGAGGGGAGAGGAAGGGAGAGGAAGAAGATGTGCAGTGATAGGGAGAGACAGGGGAAAGGACGGCACGGGAGAGAGAGAGGGAGGGGAAAGGAAAATGGGACACGTAAATGAGGAACAGGGGAAGACGAGGGTCGGTATGATGTGATGAGACATGATTTGGGGGGGTTGGAGTTAGTTTACAAAGACATTTTTATGACTACAAGATTGGGTTATCTAAAGATATTCTAGTACCTTGTTAACTGAGAGAGACTGAGGAGAGACGGAACAAAATATGTAGAGTCAGAACAAGAAAGGGAGGGAGGGAAAGCATTTTCAACGATGAATTCAAAAGAAGATGACATTTTGTTTCGTTATCAAGAGTGACGTCTCGATAGTGAAACAAACAAAGAAAAAATGAATTCTGTTATTCAAAATCCCTCCGGTGACGTAATGTAAGCAGTGACTAACCTTCTGAACGACAGTCCGAGAAGAGCTGAACTGGGCCAAGATGGCTTCCACTGCCACGCTGACCGCACTGACCAGAGCTGGAGGGGAGAACAATGGTTAAACTGTAAGAGCTATAGACATCATCAGGGACAGACATACACAGATGGACAGGTGAACACACACACACACACACACACACACACACACACACACACACAGGTGAGACGCACACCTTTTTTTTCCTGCAGGCACAGAGAGGACAGGCCCAGGCCTCTCATTGGATGCTTCACATCTTCGCCCATCCAGGACGTCTCTGTCCTCTGTACAGAGCCAGCGAATGAGACACTGCGAACAGCTGACAGCGACAGCAAAAGAGCAATTACTTACTTCAAAAAAATACAAATTCAACAGAAGCAAAAATGAATCACCACAGACATAAATACCATAACTAAAATATTAGTATTATTAGTAGAATGAGAAGCATTTGGAGGAGGCAGACAGAAGCAGATGGTACTACTGACAACAAACAGTGTGTGAGGACATCCTGTAAATATTGGTTCGCTTTCAACATCTGGATCTGTGAAGACAACTTTCCGTATGCATCGGGAATAAACAGGATCCCATGCATTAGTCGTGACTCGCGCTCAAACACACAAATACACTCATACATACTTAATATAAATATACATACTGCAGAGCTAGTGGGGGGGAACAGGTGTATAAACTACATCATCAGTCAGGTCAGATACAATTATTCACATGTGCAAAGGGCAGATGTTGAATACGGTGTGATGTTCATATAAAAGGATTTATATAAACTAGTTATATAAATACAGACATTCATATAATGAACAGGATGCAGTGGACCTTAAAGGGATAGTTTGGGTGTTTTGAAGTGGGGTTGTATGAGGTCAGTGTATCACCTACAGTAGATGACGGTCGGTGCGCCCCCAGTTTGGAGAAGCAGACAGGAGTTACCGCACGGAACCGAAGCAATGTACTGCTATGGACCGGGTCGGCAGAAAAACGTATTTTAGCTTCCTAAAAGAAAAGCTCACCTTAAAAAATTGGTAACGTATCTAAACTGTTTTTAATCATCTGTGCCTGTTGGCTTTGGAGAGAGCATAGATAAGTTCCACTTTCAATTCAGTTCCCCGTCAGAAAGGAGAACAAAAGGGCCGTCTGACTGCAAGATAAAGCGGTGAAAATATTCAAAATATAGCATACACTTAAAGGGATAGCGATTTTTTTAGGTGAATCTTTCTTTTAGGTGGCTGAAATACGTTTTTCTTCTGTCTCCGTCCACAGCAGTACATCTGTGCTCCTGTCTGTTTCTCAATGCCGGGGGCTTGCCGACTGTCATCTACCGTAAGTAACACCTACTACTACTACGATAAGTACCTCATACATCCCCACTTCAAAACACCCAAACTATCCCTTTAATTACTTTGAAATTGCCCTAAATGTACATAAATACATACACGAAGATAAAAAAAAGGTTTAAATAAAAATTATTTACTTTACAACATCACACCGTGCAAAAACAAAAACATGTAGACAGACCAGACCAGACCAGACCAGACAGACACAGAGACAGACAGAGGAAGAGGAAAAAAGAGTGAGAGCAGCTCTGGACGCCCTCTGACAGGAACAGCTGTCACCCCTCTGAAGGCCCTTTGCAGATTTGAAAGGACGGCGTAGATAAGACGCATCAGATGACCTGCAGGGAGCTACCTTCTGCTACATAAAACAGCTTCAGTTACCCAGTTCTTTCAAATCTGCAAATCCCAAAGGGTCGAAAAAGTGACAAAAGTCTGAGGGCCACTATATCCAGGGAGGGCAGAGAACAAAGACAGAAACAGACAGAAAGACAGACAGACATGCATGCAAGCAAGATGTCAAAGAGAGAGAGAGTGTGAGATGTAGGGAGAGAGAAGAGAGAGAGAAGTCTTACTCGCCACGCGTGACTGCGGAGGAGCCTGGTAGAGTTTTGGGGGTAGGGGGGGCGCCCTAGGCGGTATAGGAGGGTAGAGGTTTGGGTAGTAGAGAGGAGCAGTGAGGGCAGGCAAGGTGTGAGAGCGGGGGAAAAGCGGGGAGCTGAGGCAGTAGCCTGCTGCACCTGGCGGGGGCACCCCGGAGCGCTCGGGAGGGGAGAGGGCGCCGATAGGCGAGAGGCGAGGAGGGGCGCCCCTGTGCAGAGGGCAGTTTTTCGGGTGGTACAGGTAATATGAAGGGAGTGGAGGAAGCTCTTTAGATGTCCTGTTGTGGTCTGCGTGTGAGCGTTTTTCTGAACACAGCGAATCTAAAGCGCTGATTCTGTTTGAATTCGTCATCATGACGTCAATGTTCTTATATGGGGTGGTGCAACCTGAAGCCTCAACAGGTGTGTCTGACTTAGAGTCACTGCAGTACAGAGAGTCAAAATTACAGATAGAGTCAAAGTCTCTGTGTGTGTTAAAGATATCCCCATAATCACAAGGAGAGTCTACATCGAAATCATCCAGAGATCCATAGTTAAAGCTAGAGTTTATATCAGCGCTGGACTCGTCTCTCTGGATGCGAGCTGAGCTGGGAGCAGCGGTGGACCACTGTGTGTTATTACAGCGGGTGTCTGTGGACTCCCTGCCTGCATGGCTGTGGGGTCTGGGATCTGCAAAGGGCTGGGAGTTACAGAAGCCGGGGCGATAGGGAGGGAGGGCAGCGTGGAGGAAGTAGGGTTGGGAGGACTGGGCGAGGGACAGCGGGGGGGAGGAGACTGCTTATTGGGAAAAAGGGTTAAAAAGGCCAAAAAATTGTAAAGGTGCAGGAGGTCAGGATAAAGAGGCAAAGCGACATGAGGGAGCAAAGCGGAGCCGTGGACAAACGATGGAAAACAACCGAATGGGATGGAGAGGTGAGGAAAAACCAGGAAGAGTAAAGTAAATGTGGTAGAGAAATGGGAAGGAGAGAGAGATGCAGAAAATGTTAGTGTCTGTCGAGAGATAAAAATGCACATTCATGAGTGTAAATCAGCAGAAATCGTCATCATGTAACATCATGCAGTATTTAAACAGTTGATTGACAGCTACACATTGACAGAGAATGAGAGTCAATGGAGTTGATTCGTGAAGAAGGGCAATAACCACACGTCTCTCATCTAAGAGTTTGACACAACCCATAAACGCTGCAATAGAAATATTCAAATCAGCCTCTTATTCACCATAATTAAAATGCCACCATCAGAGATCCATCATATCTCAATGTGGGTTTTCTTTCACGGTATCTGGTTTCACTTTCATTTCATTTCTTTGTATTGAGAGTTCTGAATGTTGATCTAACACAGCACAGTGTTTTGTAATTTACTGCAGTGCGTGCCATCATCACCTCTGGATCACCTTCTCTCTCTTTCTCTTCTCTGCCTTTTGTTTTCTACCTCTCTACCTCTCTACCTCCTCCTCCTCCCCTCTCCAGCAGTACAGCAGTGTAATGCTGAGTCAGTCAACAGATAGCACACTTCTGTCCGTTCCTGCTCACTCACCATGTCTGCCTCTGTGGAGATTCAGAGATTATGGCTACTGCAATTTCCATTATATTAAATGACCTGTGACAGAGTGCTAGGGTATGTATATATATGTATATATATATATATATGTATATGGGCTACAAAATGAGCTAGAAAGCAACCATACCTTGGTTAGACTTGAGCTGTCTTTGAACTGTAACCAACACATGATACTTCCTATTTTTCTGACACTGGCTGTCAGCCATTGGTCCATGTATTAAGATCCACCCCTTTGGCTCTTAAAGGTGCACACACCTATTTTTTGCCTTGTTGCAGTGGTTTTGGGGGGAAACTCCTGCAGCATGTAACTCGTTAGCAAAATCGTGAAATAATGCCATGGTGATTTTATAATCAAAGGACTGATTTTGCAAATTGATTTAGCGACCGACTGGCGGAGAATATGAGCAATTTAAAGTAGAGCTGCAACGATTAATCGATTAGTTGTCAACTATTAAATTAATCGCCAACTATTTTGATAGTCGATTAATCAGTTTGAGTAATTTTTAAGAATAAAAAAAGTCAAACTTCTCTGCTTCCAGCTTCTTAAATGTGAATATTTTCTGGTTTCTTTACTCCTCTTTGACAGTAAACTGGTTATCTCTGAGTTATGGACAAAACAAGACATTTGAGGACGTCGTCTTGGGCTTTGGGAAACACTTATCGACATATTTCACTCACGTCACTTCACCTGCTTTAGTTAATCCAGTACAGTTATTGTTTGTAATTCTTTTCATTTAATAAACACCACAAAACGCATATGGATGTACGTATTTCTTTGAACGCGTCACGCAGTAAAGAGCCTCTTGGCGGCTGTTTAATTGATAGTAGTCGTTACAATTACTCATTTTTTTCTGACATTTTATTGACAACTAATCGATTCATCAAGGAAATAATCGACAGATGGCAATGAAAATAATCGTTAGTTGCAGCCCTATATTTAAGTCAAACATACACCCTACTGACAATCTAGTGTTTATGAAGCCCACTGCAGCACTGTATGAGATAAGTAACCTGATCTTAGCTATCGGTGCCACTCTAGGGAGCAAAGGTGGGGGGAAGCAGAGAAACATGATAGACAGCAAGAGGAAAGCATAAAGTTTATGAGATTTAAAACTATTAAAAGAGGCAGACGAACAAAAAAATATGTTAGGACACACTGATAGGAAGGAAAGAGAAAATGAAGGTATAAAGAAGGAAGGTGGTGAGCTCAGTGGGCACTCCATTATCCCCCTCCCGTTGGCCTGAAGAGTGGATGAATAATTGAATAAGGCAGTGATGACATCACACTTTGATAACCAGTGCAGGAAAGACTGGCTGGGAAGTTTCCAACCTCCTCTCTCTCCTCATATTACCTCCACTCTTCACTGTCTTTATCCCTCCATCTTTCACTGTTGCTCATGTTCTCTCTGCAGCTGCCTCTGTCTTATTCACATCCCTCCCTCTGTTTATCCCTTGTCATCATTTATCCATCATATCACCCATCATGCCTTTCTGTGACGCATGCTTGCCCTCCATCTCTTCGCTCTCGCTCAATATATCATTTCCATAAATGACTCAACCCTTGCTTTCTTTCTATTGTACTGTCCAAGGATGTTATTTATGCATCAGTATGTCCTTCTCTCCATCTTCTGCACATCCCAGATTTGTTGAGATGAAAATTACACTTTGATGTGTTTATTGTCTCCCACGCATGCACGAAAATGCATACACACGCAGCCCCCTTCCCCTATGTCATTAAATTCAGCTGCCTCCTTTATTAGCGTCATCATGATAATTCACACTCACCTGTAGTTCTTGATTCAAAAGTCCTTCCACCATCGGCTCGTCCTCTCACCTCCACCTCCACCTCCTCCTCCTCCTCTTCTTCTTTCTCATCCTTCTCCTCCCTCTTAACTTCTTCACCCTCCCACTCTCTGCCCATGGTCCACAGGCTGCTGTCACTGACCGAGCAGCCAATCTTCTGTGATGGGCACAGCTCCGGTTGTCTCCCCTCCTCATCAGCTCTCTGGAGCATTTCCTTCAGAGCGGCCATCGAGGTGAGGGCCGGCGGCGGCTGCATGAAGAAGGCCTGAGCCTGCGAGGTGTACTCCCATTGGTTGCCGTCGCCGCCCGCCATCTCTCTCCTCCACCTCAGGTTGTACAGAATATCTGCGTCTGGCGTAATAACATTCGGGTCGGGGTCTGGATCGGTGATCACCTTCGTTGTGGGTGCGCCGTTCTTGTTGCGGTAACGCAGCTCTTTAAAAGTCGTGACCTTTGGAGCTGGAGATGACCCTGACGAGCTGAGCTTCTTCTGAGTTTCCACTTGAGATTTTCTCATTGCCAGGGGTGGAAGCTGTGGTGCGGCTTCACACTCAGGTGTGAATGCTATGAGCCAATCGAAGCGCTCAGGCTGTGCGGAGTTAGCCACGAGAGTGCTGACTTTGTGGTGTGGCACAGATGGGGGGATTGGGGGTAAGGGGCGAGGAGGAGGAGGAGGGGGAGGCGAATCTAGTACCTCGGTAGGATACCGGAAAGACTCAAAGCTCATGTTCTTTTCTTTAGTTTCATGTGTATTGCTAAAACCAGTGCTGTAGTAAGGGTCAGAGGCCAGACCGCTGCCCCTCTTCCTCCTCCTCGCCATCTCAGTGAACGAGGTGGTTCTTTGTGTGCTCTCCTCTTTTGTTTTGCATCCATCAGCTCTTCGTTCTCCAGCCATCTTGCCTCTGCTGCTCCATCCGTCTCTGGCCATCATCCCGGCATCACACTCCTTCTCCTCCTCCCTCTCTTTCAATCTGAACTCATGAAGCTCCCCAGACCTGGACGAGATGACATGATCTCTATCTCCTTCATCCTCTAACCCTCCAACACAAACACCAAGCTCTGGGCTGAGTTTGAGGAGCTCAGCTTGGGTCAATCCAGCGAGCATCAGTAGCTTCCGAATCTCTACATCCAGTGCGTGGAAGGAGGGGGGAGGAGGCAGGGCAGGTGGAGGTGGTATGGCGGGGGGAGATGAGGAGGAGATGGAGATAACTGGCGGAGGAGGCAGAGGTGGGGGACGCATGGTAGGAGGAGGAAGGGAAAGGGGGGTCTTTTCCTGCTCGGCTTGGAGTGCGGCGAGCCGCTGTGCCTCCTTCCTGGCGAGGTGACGCTTCCGAGGGGGAGGTATGGGAGGAGTTGGGGTGGGGAGAGATGGAGGTGGAGAAGGGGTGGTGTAGAGGGTGAGGTAAGGGGCTGGTTTAGAGGTGGGAAGAGGGGGAATGGAGGGTGGAGAAGGAGGTAGGGGTTTCTCACACCTAAAAGTGGTGAAAGTGGGGGATGTGGAGTTAGGGGAGAACGTAGACAGTGTAGGAGAGGTGGAGACGGCCATGGAGGTGGTCTCCCTGCTGATATTGATGTAGGTGTGGAGGTCAGAGCTCACGCTGGCGTGCCGCGCTGGAGGTTTGGGGGGTCTGGGTGGCGGCCCGACGGGAGAAGGGGTGAGGGAATCAGGAGCGAGGTGATCCTCACAGTCTGATGGAGCAGTGAGGTCGACCCCTGCGTCTGAAAACTCCTGGGAGTCTCCCAGCGCTCCTCTGCCGCTTTTATATAACTTCCAGGGAATGTCGATGTTGCCCATTTCATCCATGACGTCTGAGAGATCCTGCTCTTCCAGATCTCCGAGATCAAATCCCTTCTCATGGAGTCTGGCGATGTGGGCAAGTTTCACTTCTCTGTTCACCTTCTCCAAGCGATCCAGGTGATCTAGCCGATCCCTCAGAACATCCCAGTGTTGCTCGCCCTCCAGATCCCAACGAGCCACTTGGATCACCTGGCTGAAGCGCTCCATTTTCCCAAACTCCCCGACTGATTCTAGGAAGTCAAGCAAACCTAGTTTGGTGACCTCAGAATCATCTTTGACTCCTAGGTAGTCAGGAGAAGGGGAGTCAAGGGCGGAGGGGTAGCCCTCATCTGGGGAGCAAGGGGAGATCGGGGAATGGGATGTTAAGATGAAGGGGTTGCGGCTAAGAGGAAGGGATGGGGGTGGATGGGATGGTGGTGAACGCACAGAAGGCTGGCATTCAGGGAGAGAGCGGTCTTTGGGAGACAGAGCGTCGGACAGATTATCGTGGTCGTGAGAAGAGCAGATGGAGGCGGATTGATCTGCACAGTCAGACTCCAGATCAGAGCAGGAGCTGATGGAAGTGGAGGACGAGGAGGTAGAGGAGGAGAGCGAGAACTCCAGGAGGGAGGGGGGGCAGTCACAGCACGAGGGGACCAGGGTGTCGTCATCATCATCATCGTCGTCGTCGTCATTGTCGCCATCCTCTTCATCATCATCAATATCAATATCCCCGCTGCTCTCTTCCTCGTCGTCGTCTTCCTCTACTTTTACATTTTTCTTGTTGTCCAGATCAGCGCTTGCATCAGCATTCTTGCCTTCATTTTCCAGACTGGCAGCAGGGCGGGCGGAGGCCTCCAACTTGGCCTGTGCTTTAGAGGGAGGCTGAGGCTGTTCCTTGGCCCCTTTCCCATCCTGCCTCTGGGGCAACGGGGCCGGAGGAGGCGGTAGCTGCAGTTGCTGTCTGATAGAGATGGTGTTGTTGTTGTTGTGGTTATGGTTGAACATGCTATTGTTATCCTGCGGGGAGCGGCCGTCGCAGCACAGACATGGGAGGCTCGGCTCGTTGCAGTTCGGGTCAAGTGGGAGAACGGAGGGGAGCGGAGGCGGAGCGGCTGCTGGTGCAATTTTAGTCGCCGCAGACGCACGAGCAGTCTTAGGTTTGGGCTTGGCTAATTTGGAGATGGTGGAACCCTGTTTTTGTGAGCCAAACCTGGACTGGGTCACTGGTGGCCGAGGCTGCACTCCCACCCTGGTCCTGATGGGTGCAGCGGGGCCTTTAGTAGCCCGGCGCGGGGAGGACGTGGTGATCGTGTTCATGTTTTTATCCTCCCTCTGGAAACCAGCGCCGTGAGGCTTTGGTCCAGCTACGGTATTGGTCCGCCTGCTGACGTCAAAGCGTCGCGGCTTCGGAGGCTGAGAGGAGCAGCTAGAGGACTGCATTGTGGGAATGTGGCTTTTTAGGATACTCTTATATTGCTGTTGCTATAGAAACTAGTGTTGTAAAGGCAGGACAGATCCAAACTATGACGCGCCGTGACGGTCACATCTTGGCTTGACTCCCGAGATCCTGTAACATCAAAGGAGACACACAGTGAATAACGTCTACGAGCAAAACTCTGCTCTGCAAAGAGCGTTTTCTTGCTCTACACATGTTTTCATATTAGTCTTTGAAGTTAAACCCATCATCTGGACTATTCATTAAAACTCAATTGCTTTTGGGCTTTTCTGTTTTATAATTATCACAGCTCAAGTCCTGGGAGGCCACAGCAGCGATGTGAACACACACACAGTGCTGTAAAAAAATAAAATCAAGGCATATTATCAAGCATCACTACTTAAGGAAAATAATTCAAGCTGAAATAATTACTCAATTCATAAATTGACATTAAATTAATCAGCGACGCTATTGATAATTGCAAAAATGCCAAATATTCACTGGTTTTAGCTTCTGAATTGTGAATATCTGCTTGTTTTTTGAGTCTTTTGTGATAGTAAACTGAATAATATCTTTTTTGTTTTGGAGTTGGTCGTAAAAAAACAAGACGTCTGAAGACGTCACCTTGGACTGGTCACCTTGAGAAACAAAACAAAACATTGTAGACCAGTATCCCCACTGTGGCACTAATAAAAGATCATCTTATCTTATCTTATTTTAAATGCTTAATTAATTATTCAAGAATATAATCAGCAGATCAGTTAATAATGAAAAAAAATAGCTAGTTGCAGCCCTTAAAAAATGGTGCATCTTTTGTTGAGCAATATAGTAGTTTTTGGGAAACAGTGAGGCTTGTTCAGTTAAACAAATACATGACAGATGGTTTTCATTATTAGTACAACAGATGAAACAAGGCAGACATGTAACCTATCTATCTATCTATCTATCTATCTATCTATTTAAACACACACCCATACACACACATCACATGAAATGATCCCCATGATAATAATTGCTGTCTAATTTATAGCTTAATAACAGCCACTCATCATCTTTATCAGCCATGTTCAGCTCCACTGAGTAAGCACTGATATTCATGAGTTTACAGTAGTCAAGCTGTCTCCATCTGTACTAGCACATCCTTACAAACTGATGGCAGCAGGCTAGATCTAGATCAAAAGAAATCATATTTAAAAAAAACACCACCACCATAGAGCAATGACTGAACATTTAACTGGAGCATGAAATAATCAGGCAGCAGCACTGAGTCTGCCTTTTTTAAAAGCCCATCTATACCGAAGGCTATTGCTCAGATATTCCTCCACAGTGCCCTTCACATCACTGAGGAATATAAATCACTCAGCTTTAAAACTGGGTCTTCGTCGGAATGGCCATTTAAAACCAACAAAGCCTTGAAATAAAACAAAGAAAACATGCATTTGAGCAGATGTAATTGAACCCCGTCCTGTGTTCAGTATTTACCCTGCATGTATTGATCCCAGAGCTGATGGAGACAGGGAGGATGGGAGGAGGAGGAGGAGGAGGAGGAGGGGGTACCACCAACCGCATCGCCTGATATACAGGCCCATCCGCCCTATTATAACTCTAATATTGCACATCATATTTACATGCCACTTAAAACCGGTAATAACATAACATTTACCCTATAATGCTATTATAGAAATATCACTATTAATAGCAGATTTGCATGTCTACGATTGC
The DNA here is from genome assembly GCA_916701665.1 of Sebastiscus tertius. NCBI lineage: Eukaryota > Metazoa > Chordata > Actinopteri > Perciformes > Sebastidae > Sebastiscus > Sebastiscus tertius. The sequence continues at coordinate 35,494 of CAKAOH010020760.1, forward strand.
GCAAGGCTCCTATGTGGGAATAAGGAGGTTTTGCATACCAGATTACAGCCTGCAGGTTCATTTTAAAAACATATTTTTAAAAAATATACACATAAAATGATAAATTAGGACTCGACTCACGATCAGATTGAGGTAAAGATGGATGAAGGTCTCCATCTCGTCGGGCTCGCTCACATCTCAGTCTCAGTGTGAATGTGAATCTCTCTCCGATGGTGGCAGCATCAGCATCTGTCTTCTCGCGAGCATCCGACCAACCATCGCCCCCCTCTCCACCAACCCAACCAAACCAAACCACACCCCTTACTGGCCTTATCATCACATCCAATTTATCTTGAATCATTATCAGTTTGAAATAATTAGTTTTGAGAGGAAGCGTCTCATTAAATTCCCCCTTAAAGCTGCAGTTGGTAGAATTGGAGCAAATATATGATTAAAAAAAAGCTATTTTTTTATGAAACAGTCACTATATCCTGACAGTCTTGCATGAGACAGGTAATCTGACAAAAAAATAATAATAATGTGCCTCTGTGCCCTCCGGTGCTCCTAATGGCATCTGCAAGATTTCACAGACCGGAGGAAAACAACCAATCAGAGCCGAGCTGGAGCTGCAGTCTCTGACTCTGACTTCCTCCATCACTGACACCTCTGTGTCCATTGTCAAGTTAGCAGTGCAGAAAGGTTGAAGCTGCAGTTCGTAGAAATGAAGCAAATATGATTAAAAAAAGTTATTTTCTATAAAACGGTCACTATATCCTGACAGTAGTGCATGAGACAGGTAATCTGAAAAAAAAAATTCATGTGCCTCTGTGTCCTCCTAATGGCATCTGCAAGATTTCACAGACCGGAGGGAAACGACCAATCAGAGCCAAGCTATATGAAATAACCACATGGTAAAGCCTACTTTTGTATACTCCTGTGTTAATTAAAGGTCTTATTGATATTTTTATGTAGACAAGTATTTTTTTTTTTTTAAATAATACAACTACACAGCCTTTAGAAAGGTGCCGAATAAAAGTATGAATATAAAAAGTATAAATTGATCATTTAAAATTTTTTAGCAGGTCCAAAATTAATGTTTTGTTTATATCTGTTCCCAATTTTAACGAGGCCTGTGAGCGAATAGTAAAACGACGTTGGTATAATGTGGTCTCTCTGAGTCGTCAGTTAGTGTGGAAAAACGGATAAATGGCTGATATTGACGGTAAGTGCCTGGAAACCACTTGTGAAGTAAATGCAATGGAACGGAGGAGGGAGAATGCGACATCTAGTGGCTGAATGTTATGAATAGCACCTTTAAATACTTGACAAATGAAAAGTACCATGTATTTTCTCATTTTAAAAACTAAAATGAACAGAACAGTTTTAAGTGAAATTGTAGAGAAAAATTAAATAAATAGAGGCCTAGCCTATATCACAGTAGAAGCAATATAGAAAAATATATACGATTGACATATTTATATTATTTTGATGATATATATCGTCAGATTGCCCAGCCCAAACTGAAACGATGACTCGATTAGCAAAATAGGATATTTTATATTATAGATTTTTGTCTATTTTAATCAACAAACCGTTTTTGCTCTACAGCCAACACACAAACCAACATCTAAAGGATGAAATAGAAAGAAAAACAAATAGTGTTCATACATTATTTATTAAAGGCAATAACATTCAGGCCAGTACAGACTTTACAGCAGCAATATAAAAATATATGCAATTAGAAAGCTGAGGTTTGACCCTCTGTCAGGATACATCTGCTGTCATACATGTACTGGACCTTTTAGTCCCTGATTAATTAATAATCTATTCCTATAAAATTAAAAACTATTTCGACTGTCTGATTTAATTTGTATCTTCATCCTGCCATGCACCCGTCAGGGCAGACCGATATGAAAGCTAGACTATGTGTGATTCATAACAGTGCCATTATTCTATCATGGGAAATGACTGGAGACACTGTACATTATGCACCAGGTTCAATAAATAAATAGGTAGTATATGGCGTAGAAGAGGCCGTCTGTTTGATGACATTCACAACCACATATCTATAAACAATGGCAGAGTTAAGAAACTGCCTGCAGGATTTCTAAGTGCTGTTCGGGTCATGCTGTTGGGAGTCAGCCTCGTCCCGGGTAAACCCTCTTTAAAAACGGGAGAAGAGTAGATCTGTGTATCATGATAGAAGTCAAAAGGGAACCAGGCTGATGCCCCTGACACGGTTTATGACCACCGTTCCCTCTCACTTGTTCCTCTTGTAGATTTTCTTGGCGAAGTTGAGGAAGACCGAGTGAGGAAGGTTTTTAGCGTGACAAGCGATGAGTTTCTGTAGCCGCTGGTAGCTCTCTTCCTCATATTTCTGGTACAGTGTTGGCATTTCCAGGGTGTCGTACAGTGCTTTGACCTTTTCCACAGAGGCATCATCATGGCGCCCATAACATGCCTGAGGAGGAGAAGAAATTAAGTTTTGCTAATGTACTAGTGAGCGACTCTAGTAGAGCTTCTAAAAGGGTAGTATCGGAGGCCACCACAGAAAACGGAGGATCAAAACCATAAAAACACTGTTCTAACATATTATTAAAATAAATTAAGTTTCTATTGCTGCAAAAGTATTTTTGTTCTAGCTGAATATAGACTTTGGACAAAGTATAAAATATCTGTAAAAACTGACACTTGCCATACGTTTCTGCATTTTGTTGTTAAAAACACCACTTTTGCTACACTACATTGTATAATTAGCACAATTTCTTATGGTGGTATGAAAAAAACATTCACTGTTATCTATAGCCTTAAAGCCTCTGAACACCCACAGGTATGTACAGTCAATCTGGCTGATTTGACCTCTTCTCAGGACTGTGTGGGTGGATGTATAAACTAATTGATTGACATCTTCCTGAGTTCCTGAGTTTCTGCACCTTTATCATTCTTATTGGTAGATGAAGATTTGGGACCTAATAAATTCTCATCATAGTGCGACCTATCTTCAACCTGAAAAGAGGTCTAATGAGCCAGATTAACTCAAAACACCTGTGTGGGTGTTCAGAGGCTTTAATTACACTTGATCCATTTTGGAAAAGGTCACTTACTTCACATTAGAGAATCTGCCAGTGACTCATTGCTTAAATTCAAACGTACAACGCTGTACAGAGATATACTCGGAGCATGCATTGTATTTAAGCTGTTGCATGCACTAACTTGTGTTTAAATATTCATGCGATGTGATGGAAACAGTGACTAAAACCTACTAAATAAATAAATTTATTCTAACGGTGTGCAAGCAACAAAATCCCTGCATACAACTCTTTTGCAGCCAAATAATATCGGTATATATTTTTAAGAGTTCAAACAGAAAGGGTTGTCCCACCTCCAGCTCTGTTCTCTGTTCAGCAGTCATGGTTTCCAGGGCCTTCACCACCAGCCAGCTGCATTTGTTATCCTGGATGTCTGTACCAATCTTTCCGGTCACAGCAGGGTCTCCGTAACAGTCCAAGTAGTCATCCTGCAAATGATTCACATTGGGTGGTTATTAACTCTGTACAGTCAGCAGAATATTATTCAATATGTGACTTATAAAAGTAATCACCTGTATTTGAAAGAACTCTCCCATCTCAAGTAAGATGTGTTTGGCATTATTGAGTTCCTCTTCACTCTGAATTCCTGCCTACAAAAGTAAGGTAAAGTAGTTATGAGAAAGAGTAGGACATTACTTTCCTTTTGTCATGTGTGCACAATATAAACAAACTCACGATGTGCATTGCAGCTGCCACTGGGAGGTAAAAGGAGTAAAAGGCAGTCTTGTATTTTACAATAGCTTTATACCTGAAAGACAAGGAGAGACATAATTAAACCCATTCCCTTTGGTAAACAACATCCTACTCTGGAACAGATTTATCTGCACTACCTCTCCATGGTGAATCTGCTGAGGTCAATCTGACCGGGGGGAGCCGTCATGAGGTCCAGAGCTTGGCCGAGCTCGGTCTGGAAAGTTGTCTGAAACAAACAGAGATGCAGTAAGAATCCTGTGTTAATGTGTGATTGAGTGTGCCTGTGTGATCAAGCAGGACGTATAGTACCTCAGTGAATAGCTCCAGTAGGTGGACGTAGTAGGGCTGATCCCTGCAATGTCTGCGAAGCAGTCTGTAGATTGACCCTTCTAAGAGAAATGAATCATTGATGGCGTCCAGACCTACTCCATTCTTAAAAACAAACAGACAGGATTCGCCAACATTAATAGTGGAAAATAAATTATCATACAACAAATAAAAAACATTTTAGTCTCTCTTTTTCTGGAATATATCAAGTCTCACCTTCTTGTACCAGCAGGGCTGTCCTCTCCGAGTCACAGATCCATCCATCATGTCATCTGCCACCAGGAAAAATGCCTGAAGCTGTAAGCAAGAGAGACGCAGTCGTAACACTTTGCAAAGTAAGAAAACATTGATGTCGTTGCCTCTCTTGTTCTGGTAAAAAACCATAAGCCCACCCAGGTGCATGCTGGTCCTATACCTGCCTACCTACCTACCTATATAACCACAGGAGCTCCTACAACTGTATTTTTAGTAAATGTTAACTACTCAAGCAGGGAAAAAAAATTGCATTTGATGGGGACAAGGATTTGGTTCACTAGTGGGCATTTAGTGTACAGCATGCCGGTGTATGTGGGATTGACTCTAAACAAACTAGTGCCCGTTGTAATGAAGAAACTTGTTACTCTGGAAAGGTGTGGTTAATGGGTGAGTTTTTACTAGTTTATCGACAACAATGCAGGGACAGGCTGCACCGGCAATGCTGGTTTTGGCCTTTTAATGGGATTTATTGACAATAAGAAAATGTGGAATATTGCTAGACTTATCCTTTAACACAGGGGTCAGCAGCCTTTACTATCAAAAGAAAGAAAAAAGAGCCATTTTAGGCAAAAAATAAATAAATAAATCTGTCTGGAGCTGCATTTGAGCATTGTGATAAGTCTAATGCAGTGATGGCCAAAGTGCAAATGTATTACGGAGCATCAGGGCCACATTGAGGGAAACAATTCTGAGATTTCCAGAACAAAGTCACAATTTCACGACTTTTCATAGTCATAATATTACGGGAAAAAAGTCATAACTTAATGAGAAAAAAAGTTGTAATATTACGAGAATAAAGTCATAACTTTATGAGAAATACGGTGTAATATTAAGAGCATAAATTCGCAACTTTATCGAGAAAAAAAAGTCGTAATATTACGAGAATAAAGTCACAACTTTATGAAAAAAAGTCGTAATATTACGAGGATAAAGTCATAACTTAATGAGAAAATAAGGCATAATATTAAGAGAATAAAGTCACAACTTTACAATTATTACGATTAACAAAGTCGAATATTATGACTTTTTTTCTTCATAATATTATGAATTTATTCTCGGATTCCTCAATGTGACCCTAATAAATATAGACCCTAATAAATAATATAGAATATAAATAAAAATGAAAATGTAAACAAAAAACAGTTATTCATTTCCATTTTTTTAAATCCACAAAGAGCCACTGGAGAGGAGCTAAAGACCCCGGCAGGTTACAGGGGGTTGCAGACCCCTGCAGGTTGCAGACCCCTGCTTTAACATATAACAACATAGTCCTTACCAGCTCGATGCACCAGCCGACCAACAGAGCCCTCCGCACTGTGTCCTGTGTGAGCTGAGTCGGTGGGAGAAGCTCCCTCAGTGATGCAATCACAGACAGGCCTCGGTTCCTCTTGCCTCCGGGGGAATTGTACACCAAAACCTTAAGAGACACAGATATGACATGAACTAACAGCTCGGCACTTAGCAGAATTAACTCAAAGACAACATACATGCACACATACCTCTCTGAGCCTGTTGAGAGCATCAGCCAGAGCCGGGTCTGTGATGTCTCCCTCTGACAGCTCCGTCACCAGCTCGTCAAACTGGGTATCAAACAGCTGCGGATCCGACAGCAGAGGCTTCTTCTTGCTGCTGTGCGTCGTCGTCCCGTTTAAAATGTGGTCTCCCTGTAAAGACGAGGTGCACATCAGGACAGGTGTGGGTTTACAGGTAGACGAGGAGGCGTTGCGCCACATGGTCCTGGTTGTTTTAGGCACATTAATGACCAAACCCAGCAGACGTCTCATTGTCAGACTGATCCGATAACTGGCTTAGTTATATATAAACCACACAAACTTGTTCTGGTTGAGTAAAAAACCCAGCTTTATTTCCATCCCATGCTCTCTAACCCAGTAAACAAAGTAAACAAGAGCAAGGATTGGGTCTAATAAGGGGATAGTTTGCTAGTTCCCATATAAAGAAAAGAAGCGTTAGCTGTCGTTAGATTAAGTTGTTATCCTGTATCCAGCCTAATAGAAAACATAGCTATATCAAACCAAATAAAAAATAAATCACTCAAACACAAGCCTTTACATACCATAATGACTCTGTCCTATTATCCCAAATTGTTAGTGTAAAACAGTAGAATAGTTTATCTTCTGTTTCTTCGTCTATCTGTCAAACGTGAAGTCAGTGAACGTCTCCTCAAACCCGGATGTGCAGATTGTAGTTCGCTGTCACGCCGCGGTCCGTTTTAATACAAAGCAGCGGGACTAGATTTCCCAGCACGCATTGCGGAGTGGTGTGTGTGGGCGTGGCTCTTAGGGAAGGCTCCATTTGACGTTTGAGCGTTTTGATTGGCCGGTGGAATCGAACCAGGATGGGCTTTCATACCGGCTGAGCAATAGGATTAGAGAAGAGGTGGGGTTTAAAGGTGGAGCGGCTGAGCCCTCAACTATTATAATTATAGTCTTACTGATAGAGTAGAAAAGAGAACAATAAAACAGAGATTAACAAAAACAACGAACCTCTTTTTAATCTTACCTTAATTTGATTTGCACCCTGACTGACAGCTAGCCTCTCAAGTCACATGATATTGATCTTGCCCAGTTATGTTGGCTTTTAAAGTTTTCTTTATTTCTTTGTTTATTTAATTTTTAATTTTTTTAATTTTTTTAATTTTTTAATTTATTTATTTATTTATTTTTTCTCTCCATTTTGTTTTATCCATATTTCATTTTATTTTATTTTGTTATGAGGAAAAGGAAGAAAGAAAGAATAGGGAAAAAGGCAGTGTGGGCATTTAGTGTACAGCATGATGGTGTACGTGGGATTGACTCTAAACAAACTAGTAGCCGTTGCAATGAAGAAACTTGTTACTCAGTGGAAAGGTGTGGCTAATAGGTGTGTTTTTACTAGTTTATGGACAACAATGCAGGGACAGGCTGCACTGGCAATGCTGGTTTTGGCCTTTTAATGGGATTTATTGACAATAAGAAAAATGTGGAATATTGCTAGACTTATCCTTTAACACAGGGGTCAGCAGCCTTTACTATCAAAAGAGCCATTTTAGGCAAAAAATAAATAAATAAATCTGTCTGGAGCCGCAAAACATTTGAGCCTTGTGATGAAGGTAACAAAGTTTATAGTCTAAGTATATAGTATATAAGTCTAATGCAGTGAGGGCCAAAGTGCAAATGTACTACGGAGTATCAGGGCAACATTGAGGGAAAAAATTCAGAGATTTCCAGAATAAAGTCATAATATTCCGACTTTTTATAGTCGTAATATTACGGGAAAAAAGTCATAACTTTACGAGAAAAAAAAGTCGTAATATTACGCCAACAAAAAAAAGAATATATATATATATATATATATATAAAAACACCCTCCTCAACTGGCAGGGCATGGGCCATGCTGCCTCACCACCAACTGGGCTCCTCCTCCATCTCCTCTCTCCTCCCTCCAATGACTGCCTATGGATAGAAAAGGGCACAAGCCCTGAGCTATAAAACCAGGCTCACAAATTTCCGAGTACAACGAACCATACAGTATTGTCTGGGACTTTTGCCGTTCATATTATGGACAAAACATCAACATAGGTATTTTTTTATTTGATGTCTATCATTTATTTCATATTTTTTAAATACATAACTTGCATTGAAAGTTTTGCCATTGACACTGCATTTAAAATCTGGAATAGGTGTCATATTTAGATACATTTATTATTCAGGTTTCAAGGCTCTATCCTGTTAAGCCTGCCATACAGATATACATTTCTTCAAATAAATAATGTTTTATGCAAGACGGGAGGTAGAAATACAGCTCAGTGCCTTAATAAGGGAGTGTATGGGGTGTGCCTGTATCTGTGTGCAGGCTAAGTGTGTATGCGTGTAAATCTTTAAAATTAGGTACATACATATGAGTGTATCCAAAATGTGCCTTTACTGATATGGAGTCATTATCATCACTTAGTGAGCACACCAAAAATACTTTCCAAAGAAAAAAAACTCCAATCTGACACAAATATTACTTTAAAATCCAGTATTCAGAGCTGCCAGACCCATCATATGTTCACTGTCAGCAGCCCAAGGCTTTTTTTTTTCTCATTTACCGCCCGTCCACAACCCCTGCAAGTCCAAAGAGAACCGTGTGAACACACAGTGTGAAGCCCAACCTCATTACAAATTAGTCTGTACATTCATTGCAAGAGACTCTTCATGTCATCAGAGTCACAGTGCAATTTACACCTCTTATCTTACAGGATCCAGCCTCGTTAGCCAGTGTCATAGATATGCCTGTGCACTTGAAACATTTTCAAACCCTATCAAAATCAAATTAGGATGCAGAGGCATATCTGGAGCCATCTGGCAGAAAACTTTGGGATCACTGCGCATCTTCGACTCGCTGACCTTCCCCTTCAGCTATCTATAAACACAAACACATTTCAAGTGGCTACTATCATAGGTCTCGGGTGCGAGAGGGGAAAAAAGTAAGAAGCATTGTCAAAAACATGCAGATAAAGACATTCTGAGGACATGTTACGTAGTTACAACAGACGGTCAGGGTTGAATGCACAAGGTTCCTGCTGTATTCGGGAGGCTGTAGCAAAACATGCACATATGCAAATCAAACCACCGTGTCCAGGGGCCACCCACAGAAAATACATTTCAAACGCTTAGCATGTGTCTGTGGCGTGCATTATGATGTCAATGTTAAAAATGCTGGCTGCCTTTTTTTTGAAGGCCAGTGTGGAGGTGGAAAAAACGTGGAGAAAGTGGAAATTGCAAAAAGAAAAAAGACAAAATTAGCAACTCAAATAATTGTTTTCCATGTGACAGCACTTGTCCTCATGTGCAACCTCATCTGTTTATCTTACATTGTACTCAGCTAACTATATGTTTAGTGAGATGCATTTTTTTTTTTTTTTTATCAATGGAAGACAAAATATCATGATCGCTTCACCTGAGCGATCCTGTGGATGAATAGCAATGTACAAAAGGGCCAGAAGCATATTGCAACTTATGTAATAGACTGAATGTACATGTGAGTAAGTGGTTGTTGTAGCATGAATGCTAGTTGAGTTCTGTCTCCAGTCTTAAGGAAAAGATGTCTCCAGATCAGTGTTGAGGCAGGTGGAGTGGAGAATACAGCAGAGAAGATGCTTCTGGTCGGCCCAGAAATAAGCGTCTAGTGACTGTTTCACTGATGTTGAACAGTGAGAGCTCTGGGCTGATGTTCAGAGTGATAAAGAGCACCACTAAATAAGGCCATTAGCACAGTTGGCTTCAGGAAATGGCGGTGACAGAGGAAAAGGACTAGATATCTCCACTAAACTGCCTCCGATTCTCCTTTTCATCAGCCTGACTTATTTCCTCCCGTCTTCCTTACAACCCTGTCACATCCTGTTTTCCTCCTCCGCCCTCCTCACAGTGCCGACTCTGAGTAGAGAGCTCCCGATGACCCGTGCGGCGGATGTGGTGCCACTAATCGACGTAGCGACGCAGAGGACGAGGAGCTTAAATCTCCACAGCTGCGCAGGTGGATCCCCTCTGGCACCAGGCTGCCGTGGTGCCGATTGTGTCGACTGTCGCTGTGGGAGTGGTGGTGTCCGCGGCGATGAGGGTGATGGGAGTGATGGTTGGGGTATCCTCGGCTGGTGGTCCAAGGGGTCAGGAACACCTGGAGTTTTTCAAGCAAAAATTAAAACGAAGAGCAGATGGCTTTACTCGCAGAAGCACTGAATTATTCTGATGTAGGGACCTGGAGATAAATGGGGGAAATAAATGAATCAGAACTGGTGTCATACTTGTTCCAGAGGAAGGTGGTTGGTGGCAGAGCCCTCAACTCCACTCCTCCTCTTAGGCCCCTGCCCTGTGCTCCCAGCATGCTCGGAGGAGGGCGATAGGTTGCGTTTGGAGCGCTGCAGGAAGCGAGCCACCAGACCCCGAGTCACCTGAAGGAAAAGTAAAAAGATCAGTGAAGGGAAAGATAAAATAAGACCAGGGTTTGCTAAGACTTCCATGTATTTTGAGGTGTTTATTGCTTCTCTTTATCCTTGCCAACCCTCCCGATTTTCACACCTTTTTGTCCTTTACGTTATCTCAATCTGTTTCAGGCCCTGTACAGCTTGTATAAGCCCTACTGTTTCCACCCGGATGTCAATACAGCTACACTTAATGTCGTTTCCCGGCGGACTAGAGCTGCCCGCGACCATAGATATATTTAGCCTACTTTTTTTATTTAGCCTATTTTACCTCACATCCCAGCGTGCTGCACCTAAGTTGGGTTAGAAATAACGGGTTTCAGAGTGCAGTGGTGCCGTTGTCACATTGTGAGTGAGAGATGGAGAGAGAAATGGAGAGTACTAAGAGAAAGAAATACTCAAGCTAGGGCAAAAAATAAATGAAAATTGATGAATACTAGTTGATGTGATTCACACAAGTTCACGTCAGAGGAGAGAATTATTTAGCTTTCTTTCCTGAGAATTAAAAGTAAACTTAGAATTAGGCCTATTTAACATAAAAACGCTGTTGCGGTGTACTTATTTTGTTATTTTCATTCTTTAAAAGTCACAAGACTGCAGGAAACAAAGTCTCTGAAACTCTTTTTTTTCTGGGGGAGGACCCCCAGACACCCTATTTTTTAGTTCTCAAGGATGGCAAGTATGCTTCTCTATCAACTATTTTCAGACTAACCTTCAGGTCTCCTAGGGAACGGTGGCAGTCTTTAGGTAAGTGCAGCGGTGAGGTGGGCGGAGGTTTGGAGGGGACCTGCACCCCCGCGGCCGCTGACTTCATGCTGCCTTTCCTTGGCAGAGCTGCAGCAGGAGGCAAAGAGGTGCGGGGCAACAGACACGCCTCAGAGGACGGACCTGTGAGAGATGGAGTCAGAAAAAAAAGAGAAAGATGTTGGCCCTCATTCATCAAGTTAATGTTACGACACAAAATTAGTCTAGGGGGAGTGGGGAGTAACATAAAACTAGATGAAGAATATCAGTTTGCACATTTTCTCATCCTTTTATTGCCAGACACAGAAGTTTAACTTGAACTTCGGGTAGAGCCGAAATAACAAACTAACCAGGCCTGACTAGGAATAAAAACACAATACAGAAAAAGTTACAATGCTAAACCTAACTCCCTAAAACAGGGGAAAGAGAAGTTGAAATTGAATCTGTTACTACTTTCTTACAACATCTTACACAAGAGCTCAGAATACACAAACACTGTAAACTGGGTGTAAGCCATAGACTGCATATAAAGATGCCTTATCTGGGGCCAGCCACCAGGGGGCGATCGAGATGTTTTGGCTTCACTTTTGGGGAGCTGTTATGTCGTCCATCTTTATAAACAGTCTATAAGCAGCAGAAAATGGCCAAGACGCCAAGAAGTGCTACATCTGATCTTGATCTGTATTTAAGAATTTGATCTCTGTCAGCTGTAAGATACATCTCTGCCTATACTGTATATCTGCACAGTATAGTATAGAACACTATTGGGATTACACTGTCCTCATGCTCTGCAAGAAGGAATAAGAGCATATGATTTTGTGTTGAAATGTGATGGCCATAAAGATACCATAAAGTACAAATTAGGCTACTTAAAACTCAAAGATTCAGGTTCATATTGTACAATAAGCACAGCAACCACTGCAGAAGCGCAACACTCATAAATGAGGATGTGTCATTTGAAAATAATGTAAATGAGGAACTAGTGAGGCACATTATTGTTTCCACAACACAATCTAATTTATCAATCTGCAATCAAATCACTGCTAATTTAGATGTTGCTGAAGAGTTTCATAAATCACATGCGCACGGGGACAGATCTGCATGTCTCCTCCGCTGTTTATATCTGCGCTAGTTTCTAAGAGGGTTTTGATAAATGACAGCTATTAGGTGCAAATGTGTTGAATTGTATCTCATCTAAACAACTTAGAAGTGTTTTCTTTTGGGCTTTTTTCGCCTTTAATTGGACACTGAAATGTGAAAAGAGACAGAAAGGAAGACAGAGGCCGGTGGTGACGTACAACAAAGATTTGAACCCAGGATGTTATGAGATTTAGACAACGTAAAGCTGTAGCTAGAAGCTCTTACCTGTGTCTATAGATACTTTGCTGCCTACAGAGCCAAAGTCAACTAGAGAAGAGGAGACACAAGGACAGGTTATCTATTGAAATAGTAATGTAGGAGATATGCTCCTTTTACTGTCTGACATACCTGTATCAGTCGAGGAGCCGAGGCCTGGCTCGCTGTGTGACCTTACAAGACATAGGAGCCCTTCACTGTTCCTTCTTACACCCTCTCCATCCTTCCCACCCTTCCCAGCCGTTCGTCGAAGGTGCAATGGTGTCCCCGGGATGGGCGGCCCATTACCCTGACCAGCGCTCTGCTCAATGGCAGTTGAGGAGGATGAAATGGGAGGAGCAGAGGAGGGTGGGGTAGCTCCTTGGCTTGAGAGAGTGGAGGGGTGGATTCGAAACTCTGGGATGGAGGATCGCTGTGGAGAGGTGGATTTCCCTATTGCCTCCAGCTGGGAGCAGCTACTAGCCATCATAGCCTGGCGACGCAATACTGGAGACCTGCAGGATAAAACAAAAATAACACCATCTAACTGTAGAGCTCTTACGTTATTAAATTGTGTCTGTGTGTGTGTTTGTCTTTACCTGTATGTGGTGGTCGCTGTGCTGGGCGAAGAGCAGGAGTTGGACCTCTCTCCTCTGATGAAGCGCCGGGCTCTCGGCCCTCCTGCCAGAGGACTCTCTGGCGTCTGAGACGGGGGACCGCGAAAGCTGATGTACTCCCCACAGTCTACTCCATCTCCCCCCTCAGCGACGTTCCTGTTGCCCCTATCCCCATGGGTCCTCAGCCCGACCTCCATCAGACAGGAGTCCTCAGAGGGGGAGGAATCATCGGGGATGTCCACGATCTCTGACATCAACAGAGATCCACTGTCCATGGACACTAGGGGAGTAAGAAAATATCGATACACTTGAGTATCGCGATATTATGTTTGGTGATACTGTATCGATTCTCAAAACCCCCCCCCAAAAAACTCAGTTTTTAATTGATTATTTACATGTAAAGATTCGTGACCTGATTCTGTGACAAGAGCATCTCAAAATTCCCAAATTTCCTTTCAGCACAATTGTTGACATTTTAAAGGTACAGTGTGTAGGATTTGGCGGCATCTAGTGGTGTGGTTTCAGATTGCAACCAACTGAGTACCCCTCCGCTCACTCCTCCCTTTCCAAGACTGCAGTAACCTGAGCCGCCGAGTGCAAAACCGTGGTAACACCGTTCACCTCGCTTAGAGGCCATCCTTATCATAATAACACTACTTTAAGAGCAACGGAAGTCAGACGGCGGCTGGCGGTACCACGGTTTTGCACTCTGCGACTCACGTTACCACAGTTTCACAAGCGTGTCGGAGAACTACGGTGTTCTTCAGGTAACGTAAAAACGTGAAAGGCTCTTTCTACGCCAGTGTTTGGTTTGTCCGCTCTGGGCTACTGTAGAAACATGGTGGAGCAACATGGAGGACTCCGTGAAGAGGACCTGCTCCCTATGTAGATATGAAGGGTTCATTCTAAGCTAACGAAAACACAACGATTCTTAGTTTCAGGTGATTACACACTAATGAAAACATAGTTGTACATATTATATTATATTTCTGCTAATAGATCCCCCAAAATGTAACACACTGTTCCTTTAAAACTCCACATCTTCTCACCTTCTCCGCTGAAGGCAGTAGAAGTTCCTCTCTCTCCAGACAGCTCAGTGCCGATGGGGTCAAACACTGTTGCCTTGACAGTCAAAATAGATAAGGATCAGTATAGGACATCACATAACACACACACAAATACACACACACACACACACACACACACACACACACACACACACACACACACACACACACACACACACACACACATATGCTCACCTGGCTTGCAGCTCTTTGTCCCATCACAGCTTCATAAGGAGGGGGGCAGTCAGTGGGGTAGAGAGGAACAGGGCTCTCCATGGAGCCGTTATAGGTGATGCTGGACGTTAACACAAACATATTAAACAATCATTTTCTTGTACACTCTGTACAATGAGTGTGTGTTCTAATCACATGCATAGCCATCACATACTGCACACAAGTGGTGTATAATAATAGTACGTGTGGTACCTCTGAGCGTCTGTTTCAGAGCTGCATGTGTACTCAGGAGGATAGTAGGGGGGCGGAGGGATGGGTGGGACAAACTCCTCAAAGTCCATGATGTTGGTCAGGAAGGCGTCCTGAGGAGTGGTGCATTCTGGGTTGACTGAACGAGAGCGGTGTGGGGCCAGCTAGGTAAGGAAGATGGGAAACACATCAAGATCATACGACACATTGATGTAATGGGATACTACATTTGTTGATGTAAGTCTGTTCTCTAATATGCAGCTGTGTGGTTTACTGCTGAGTAAAAAAAAGCCAGTCTGGTGAATGTAAAATGTGCTGCGTCTGTACTCACCAGGTGCACAAGGTCCAGGGAGAATATGTGGATACTGCAGGTCACAGTGGACAGAGTACAGATGATGGTGGAGAGGATGCTGAGACCGCATGCACTGAACAAAAGGTCCTTTAGAGAAATAAGCATTCAGAAAATCAAAATCTGACATAAGCATAACATAAAAGGAAATTTATTGGTGGGAATATGTTGTATTTATATGATAGATTTACAATTTTTCAATAGTCAGGTGCCCATAAAAACACTGAAACAGGTTTTGTTTTTCCCTGGACAGTGATTTCTTATAACAAAGAGATTGAATTTTGTACTAAAAACACTATAACTTTGGAAGATATCCACTTTATTCGTCTAACTCAGCTGGCGGAAGTTTCATATTAGTGTCAGATAAACTTTTGAATAAATTTTTTTTGCGCAAAAACAAGAACTTTGCCCTCCATCACTTACATTGCACATTAGGGATCTTTAAGTGGCTAGTATGAACATGAGGAATGATTACAGCAAGAAAAAGCTGTTTCAATGTGGGTACCTAATCTCTATAAACAAAGGGTAGGCAACTTATTGGCATCGGAAGCGTTCTGGTGTCTGTTTGTAGTCCGAGTAGTATTGACTAATCACGTCTGAGCAGGCTTTAGTTGAATGCAGGTCCATGTGGCGAGCAAAAGAGGCGGAACGCATTGGCTGAAATGCAATCTGGGAACCCACCGACTATCGTCTGACAATAATGTACATTTTTATTGGTTTAAAATCATCTTGTAAACTGGCTGCTTTTGAAACAATCCGGTTATACACAACATCTCTCAATTCCAACTCCAGTCTCGCATCTCAAGTTGCTAATTGGACTGTAAACAATGAAGGAGGTCTTGGCCTGGATATCCACTGGCTGCATCGGAACCACAGAATTATATTTATCTATTTATCTGCCGTCAGACCGATAGCCGATGGATTAGTGGGCACCTGACTATTATTTTAAGACAGTCTTGATTAAATTGTGGATCTCTCCTTTAATGGTTAACCTGGGTGATAAAATCACCAGTACGGAGACACATCCTACCCACCTTCAGCTGATGCCTGACTGAGTGACAGTCAGCGTTCAGGTAGAGGACCAGGGTCTCCTCTTCTGTGATGGAGCAGGAGTGAGTGGGCGCGCAACACACACACAGCCCATTCTCCACCTACACACACATTCCCACACACACAGAAGACTGGTGTGAAGCACTGAACTGCACACTAAAAAAACATATTCACAATTATTCCTGACACGTTCCCCAAATGCATCTAGGACATTTCAGCACGAGGCAGCAGAACACAACACTTGCATATTGTTGTGTACCTGGCAGGTGAGCATAGACTTGACCATCTGTGCATTCTGACAGGAGAGCATGGAGCCGGCCAGACTGAGGATCACACACACTGCAGACAGCAGCATGAACAGTGACACCTGTGGGGGAGAACACAGAGCCATGTTTGGATTTGGAGCAAGGTGTCACAACTTGTGCCATGGAGAGCTGAGAGTTTTATTCTTCCGGCCTAAGACTGTGCCAGGTTTATTTCACTGATAAACAGACCTTCAGCCAGAGAGGAGGAACTAATCAGTGAAATGCCTGGATTGGTTTTTGGATGGACACTTTTCTGCCCTCCATGTCATGGCCAGATAAACCACCCCCACATGTGCTGTGTTACTTTGTAATTTTACTGAATTAATACATGACAATGCATAATATAAGCTCAGACTAAAATAGTATTGTATTTATGTAAAGATATACAAACATGTTTATAAGAACACTTTGACACAGGATCCCTTACAGGGCTGACCTGAATGCTTCAAAGACACCGTTGTCATGGTAATTGATCTCCAAATCAGTATTTCATTTTTTTTATAATATAAATATATATATATACAGTATAAGTATGTAATAATATTGCATAAATCACCAAATAGCCCATGAAATAAGGAATAATCCCACAACATTACTCATTATTTATATTCAACATGAATTATTATTTGTTATTCTCAAACGGATATCGCTGTTTGTTGTGTGTAGAGGTGTGTGTGTGTGCACAGTATTGTGGCAGCGGCACTGAAACAAGGGAGATGGAGACAGACAGACGCAAAGCTTCGAATATCTTTGAATATTTCTCACTGAAGTTTCAAAGCCTAAAAAAATGGTATTCGGGACAGCCCTAAAAATGCAGGAGCCACTTTACGTCTCTTTCACTTTTCAACTGCTGGTTCCAAAGCCAAGAATAAACTTTGACCCTCAGCTTTTAAGCCAACATGGAGGAGAAGTCCTTTAAGTGCTCAGAAAATAATAGAAATTTGACCATGTACAATTTCATGACAACTCCATCTACTGATGAAGATCATGTGATATAATTGAACGCTCCAGAGCAGCTGCTAAAGGGACCTTGTGGCTGTTTATATCATTTAGTGGTGCATATTCCTACACTAATTTGCAATTAATGAAATAACCATAACCTGGTTGGCACAACTGGGGTTTTTGGGCCCATGTATTGGGGACCTCTTTACCCTGTTGGTAATCCAGCACTGGCACAGTTTTACAGCTATACAACTAAGAGACTTGAATATACATACCACCAACGTCAGAGGTCTCCTCCATGAGATTATTCCAACTATCCCTGATGCCACCACCTGCAAGCAGACACCACACACATCAGAAAACACACCCTTGCTGTAATACTGTATGTTTCCAGTCAGATTTACACTTACAAAGAAGCCAGCCCAGAATGGACAGGACTGCCTGACGCGGGCTGAGGAGGTGAAGGCCATGCTGGTGAAAGAGAAGGCCAGGACCATGGCCCCCAGGCCCAGGTGGCACAGCCCCAGGTACAGGAGCACCCGGGCCCCGCCGGGCCCCCGGCCCGACATGCCCCTGCGGCTGTCTGACCAGCCTCGAGACCCCGAGGCCGAAGCGACGCTGCTGGAGTCTGACGGCGAAGGCATGTCAGGCTCGTCGGTGTGGGTGTCTGTGGAGGATGCTGGGAGATGCTTTACTCTGGGTTCATAAAACAAAAAGTTCAGCTGTGTGGGCAGAAGTGCAGGCGAGTAGAAGAGGGAGAGACATTTAATAAATGCTGGCTCCAGAGCTCCACTCTGTCACAATTATGCACCAAGCTCCCCACTGGCAGGTGCCATAGGTTCTGCGCAATGCCCCATGGTGCGCACTGTAGTCCAGTGAGTGAGTCCAAGAACTCTGTCAGCAGAAAGTTGAGAATTGAGCAGCCACTACACACTCACAGCCACCGTACTCACCTCTCTTGACGTTTCAGCCATGAAGATAGCTTCAGTCAATACAGTGTCTCTGTCAGCCCATGCAGTTCACAGGCCACTATAGAGTCTATACCAGTCTCTGATTAAAACACAATCAAAATGGGGCTATAGTTTAGACATCATTGTTACACTCATTTGCTTTTTTTGCTGCTCCATCATCTGCCTTCCACCTCTCCCTCCTCTCTCGCCAGTGGCATTGCGGTAACTGGAGACCCGAGCAGCAGGCCGCAGATTTTTTTTTAAAGCATCCCAAAGAAAGCAGCTTTTTCGCCCCCAGCAGAGAGAGATGACATGAGCCGGTCAGTCCGTGTGTCCAATCAGGAGGAGCAACATCCGAACATGTGCGCCCCCCCCCCCCTCCTGTTAACCTTATGTCAGGTCCTCATCCTGTCACGGAAGAGATGATGAAGACGGTGTAGCAGATCACAGCAACCGAGATCACATCGGTACTAATTAGCTCGACGTGAACAGGAAATAAATATCCTCCATCGATTTTCAAACTGCACCAAAAATAGCAGCCAGGCTGGAATTAGCCTCTTATTTCCTCGCAGGGTTTCGATCTTTGACAACTCCACCTCGGGGGTTTTGCGGTGGTCCACACACGCACCTAGACCCCCTCCTCCTCCTCCTCCTCCTCTTCCTCCTCCTCTTCCCTCCCTGCAGTCACGCGGGCATCCCGTTCAGCCCGTGTGTTTGTGTGTGTGTGTTATGTATCCCGGACGTTTACCTCACTGCCTCCCACCAGACGTCACATGAACATAACAACATCGCCTACCTATGTCCGGGATAGCATCTTTAAATCCATCCAGGTTGATTAGTGATTCTTCTTCTTTTTTTAATTGGCTCCCATCCCTCCCTCCTCTGCCCTCACGCCTCTGGTCCTCGGTACAGCTCTCCGGCAGCACTGGGAGAGAGCAATGTATCGTGTTTTTGCAAACCGAAACCTGCCCCAGCGTGATGACAAGGCACGCAGTAAACGTGCACGCCAGACTTGAAGATGCGGCAGAGCGTCGTGGTGCTGATGCTGAAGAGGAGGGGCGGTTGCCTAGCGACAGGCTCCAGCTCCTGCTGCTGCAGCAACGAGGAGGAGAAACTATCACTGTGTTGGGAGGATAGAGGTTAAAAAGAAGGCAACGGGGGTCCTAGTAGTGAGAATGGGTGTCCCATACAGATGCCTGGTCTAATTTAAGCCTGTATTAACCAACACTGTGTCAACAGACATTATTTCCTTTAGTGTCCTTGAGACACAAACCCACTGTCTGCTCTTTAACTGTAAGCTGCCTGACTATCTTCATTATTTTGGTCTTTAAAACTGCAGTAGGCAGTATATTTTTGGCATCATTGGGCAAAAATTCCATAATAACCTTTCGGCATATTGTAATTCAAGTGTTCTGAGAGAAAACTAGACTTCTGCACCTCCTCATGGCTCTGTTTTCAGGCTTTAAAACAAATCAGCAGTAAAAGGATAACAATATGTCATCATTTCCAACTTTTCAAATATGAGGATTTGATGCTGTTTTTCTTTATGATCTTGATAACAAATTGAATAATTGGACTCTGGGTAATAATAGTGGCAGTTTTTTATTATTTTGTGACACTCTTATAGATTAAACAATTAATAGGTTTATCGAGAATGTAGTTGACAGATTAATCGGAAGGAAGCGATAGTTGGTGGTATGAATAGTTAATTTCCTTGATGACAGAACGATCAATGCATGAATGTATAGGGTGATTTAAAGTGTGGGTATAGGCAGTATATTTTTGGCATCATTTGGCAAAAAATCCGTAATGACCTTTCAGCATATTGTAATTCAAGTGTTCTGAGAGAAAACTAGACTTCTGCACCTCCTCATGGCTCTGTTTTCAGGCTTTAAAAAATCTTTGGCCAATCACAGGTCTTTTCAGAGAGAGAGCGTTCCTCTTGGCTGTTCATTCAACGAATGGCAGCTGTAAATCACTCACGAGCTCCGATCAAACGGTCAAACTAGGCAGCGCTGATCAAATATGATTTATATTTACTGTAATGCCTATTTCTCGCCACAAATCAGAAACATCTTGTAGTGTACTGTTTAGCTGTAAAATGAGAAAGTTTGCTCTGGCTGGTGGGCGGTGCTTGGTATTTCCTCAACTGATCTCAACATGGCTGCCGGTTCACGTTTTATAAAAATAACTTTCTTTAATCACATTTGCTCCATTTCTACCCACTGCTGCTTTAGGTATGACAGTAATGAACCTGAGTGGTTAAACAGCCACAAATGGCTACAACCACTCTGAGTCTGGCATTGATGAAGATTTTCTTAAAGATCTAGTTATTGTTAACTTATTACTGTTTTGTTTGATTTTATGATGTCTTGATACACTGCTGCATGTTTTTTAACTGGGCCTGTAAAGTGTCCTTGAGTGCTTTGAAAGGCACCTATAAATAAAACGCGCTATTATTATTATTACAAAATAACAAGTACATTTCTAAAACAGATCATAGCAATGACGAGAAGTTGTACAAAATAATACAAAAACACATACACATCTGTGTTTCCTTCCTTTTTTTCCTATTAAAGGGTGTTTTGGGGTGTTTTTCTTTATCCAAATTGAAAAAAAAGTCATTTGTAATTTTGGGCTGTATAAATAAAATTGACTTGCCAACAAACAGTTTCAAACTACAGCACACTCACTGTGTTTTATTGTTTAGCATCTTTATTCATCAAGTGGCAGGTCTGTAAACTACATACAAAGTCTTGTGGCAGGTCTAAAAAGACACGTAATGTGACAGAAATGCATAAAAAGCAGATAGAGGATATACAGCATGTCTGTCCGGATCAGATGAGTACCTTTAATCAGAGTCATTCTGAATGAGCTGAAATTGCCTGAACAGGGAAACTGTCTTGTCAGATGTAGCTAATGTGTGGTAAAGTGTTTAGTAAGAGATTAACCAGGCACTTCAGATAAAAGGCACTAAATCAATTCAAAGTGAGGGACACGTGAGCGCTGCTGCCTCCCTCACATCCTGTCCATTCACTTGCTTTATCCATCTTTCTTTCATCCCCTGCTCATCTTCTCATATTGCACTTATCTCTGCTCCTATCATCCACTTTCTCAATCCATTCATCTGCTAAAACAAAGCTTGTTTACCACCACTGTTTGTTTCAGACTAAACTCCATCGACTTGTTTAATTCATTAACGTGAGGAGCATGTTTTCATAACTTCTCATAGGATGTCCTATACTATAGACTCAAGGTTTTATGTTAAATGGCATCTGTTGCTGTAGATTCTGTTGAATGAATTAAAATACTGCACATAATGGAAATATTTCAGCAATTCTCAAAAGAAAAGCACAACATAAATATAGAAAAGTTGACAACATCTAATCATGTTCAGTCTATGAAATCTCTGCAATGTATTTATGGTCCACTAAAATAAGGTGAAACAAGAAACTAGAAGGTAACCCAAAAATTGCATAAAAACTCTCGTGAGACTGGCTGCCTGACGACCGAACCTAACCTTAACCATTCAAGGTCAATGCCCAACCTTAAAGGTGCTCTATATGATATCCAGAGCATTAATATAGCAACAAACAACTATTGTCTATGTAAAGATATAGAGGAGTAATGTCTACCTGAGCAGAGAATGAAGATGCTCTCCCTCTGTGTGTGTTGTAGTTCGAGCTTCTCCGTGCTTTGTTGACGTTGCCGGGCCGGCCGCACATGCTTTTGATGTATGTTCGTGCATATGAGTGTGCCCAACTGGCTAGCTCACGGCCGCCATTCTGCATTACTCTCGTAGGGCAGTTCCAGCTGATAACGCCATCGTGAACCACGGCGCTGTCGTGGAAGCGTAGCACCCACCCTCCGGTTAGTTCGGTCAGCATTGTTGCTGTTGTCTGCATGTAAGCGCTGTTAGCACTTTTAGCTACGAGTTACCGTCTCAGCTGTCGCCATGTTGAGAGCCGTGCAGAGGCAATAGAAATGTTACCAATCTTGCATTTAGAACGTTTAACCATTCGATGTCAAAGCCTAACCATAACCATCTCGCGAGGGTTTCGCAACTTGTGGGTTACCTTCTAGACACGACCACAAATCATTGAATTTCACACAGTGAACTGACAAAACTGAAAGTGCATTGTTAACCAAATATGTTTTAGGGCTTATTAATCAATTTAACAATTCAGGAGAGCGTTTGCAACATGAAAATGTCCTAAGAAATGTCTTGTAACCTTCATGTTATAACAAAATGTTGGATGCAAATATCAAGAAACAAAAAAAATAAAATAAATTTACCAATTCTGTCCAGTATTTAAACCATCAAACAGAATCTATGAGATGCCTGACCAGAAGCCTACTGTATGCACACTGTAAGTGAATCAAAACACTTTCCATAACACTCTTCCACTGCCCCTAAAAGCTACTACTGTATGTGCTCACACATTTTTTTTTTTTTTGCATAGCTACCCAGTTTGACAAACACAGTTTTTTAAAGACAGTAAGCAGTGCTGTTGGAGGGATGATAATGTGGTGACACGCCAGAGAAATACAAGGCGGAAATAGAAATGTACAGCTTTACAAAACATGGTGTGAATGGCTTGATGAAATGCTGCGTCATCTCTTTGGAGTCATCTAGGACCCCCACTCATGACAATAACACTATCACAGGAGATGTGGCAGACGATATGTTTGGTGGGGAATACAGGCACCTCGACAACATTTCAGTAGAAAGGGGTTTTTTTCTGGCAAAGTATGCTTTTGGGGAACAAAAATAGTTTGGGTGTAAAATCTCCTGTATGTATTTGATATTTGAGCCCACCAGAGGGAGACAGAAAACCTGCTGTACTAGTTCTCCTCAGTAATACTGATGTGTTCTTAAACTTGTATGGCGCTTTCTTACGTCTGCTGGCCAGCGTCATATCTATAGAAGGACACATTTGGAGGATTTTTTCTCTGTACCGCTCGTGATTTTCACCTCTCGGCCTGTGGGACCCTGTCACACAAGGAAATAGAGACAAAGAGAGGGAATTACAGACACATCTAGTATATTATAAAGTATGATATTCAGGGAGGAACAAATGCTTCAGTTTGGAATTATTCGGTATAACTTACTGGTTTCTTGCTGGATTTCTGTAGTATGTCGTGTGCCAAAGACAGAAAAGACTAAAGGAAACATAGAAGGTGAAAAGAGTGAGAGAAAATGAAAATTGAGTCTGCAGCATTTGTAGCATATTACCACATCATAACAAAACACGCTCATAAGCTACAGTTTAATGAGGTATGAAGACACTGCTTTATCAATCTTAGTGGTTACGTTCCAGCTCACCTCGTCCACGTTAATGCTGGACTTTGCACTGGTCTCAAAGAACCTGATGCCGTGATCTTTTGCCAGCTGTAAACAATAGACAGAGCAGATTACAGTAGGTCAGGATGTGGCTAATAATCACTTCCTGCTTCTTATCTTAAGTAAATGTGAAGCGGAGACATCTAAAACTTGTGTGACACACTCAATCCCTTCCTCAAACAATCACTCAACTCTTAAATTTACAAGATGGAAAAAGTCAACAAGTCATCATTTCTATTGCCTCTTTGACACAATGCAGCCTTTGACTGTCACCACTCCGTCACACCACACCAATGTTAATGTAACAGCAATAAAAAATAATACAACACACACGGAATAGTTAGGGTCGTCTCACCTTTTCTCCTGTCTCCCTGGAAACTTTCCGCTTTGCTTCGATGTCGCACTTATTGCCTAGTAACATTCGATTCACCCCAGCTGATGCATTCTGGGAAAGCAGGAATGCAGTTAATTGATTAGTTGAGTTCTTGTCAACAAGAAAGTTTGCTTAGCGGAGGGTATATTCAAGAAGAGATTAAAGTGAAGGAAAGCAGAGCAAGCATCTTTACATTACGTCTGAACTGAACAACCAGAACGAGCTGATCTGCAGGAAAACTGTCTCTATGTTTAAGACCAGGATGTCCTCAATGAAATGATAAGAGACAATGCTTCATTCAATTAAATAGGGCAAGTGGGTTCTGGCATTGAGCCTGGCCATTTAATAAAGATCTAGGACGGATACATTTGTATATTTTGTTTCAGTTTTGCTAAGACTGTAGGTATTTGGCATAAAGCTAACTATACAAGTCCAACCCTAGCCTTCAGGCAGTTACAGATAAGGAGTCCAGAACACTTTCACCGCCACTAAGAGATCAAGCTGCAAAAAAACTCACTGTTAAGAGATTGTTAACAAACTAAATGGGAGAAAACAGTAAACCAAACGGACACCTTAAAGGACCAGTGTGTAACATTCCGGCAGATCTATTAGCGGAAATGAAATATAATATTCATTCATGTTTTCATCAGTGTAATGAATCACCTGAAACTAAGAATCGTTGACCCCAACGGCACTGAGCTGTCTGGAGAGAGAGGAACTTCTACTGCCTCCAGCGGAGAAGGTGAGAGGATGTGGAGTTTTAAAGGAACAGTGTGTAACATTTTGGGGGATCTATTAGCAGAAATAGAATATAATATGTATAACTATGTTTTCATTAGTGTATAATCACCTGAAACTAAGATTCGTTGTGTTTTCGTTCGCTTAGAATGAGTCCTTCATATCTACATAGGGAGCGGGTCCTCTTCACGGAGTCTGCCGTTTTGCTCCGCCATGTTTCTACAGTAGCCCAGAACAGACAAACCAAACACTGGCTCTAGAGAGAGCCTTTCACGTTTTCATGTTACTTGAAGGCCACCGTAGTTCTCCGACACGCTTGTGAAACTGCGGTAACGTGAGCCGCAGAGTGCAAAACGGTGGTACTGCCAGCCGCTGTCTGACCTCCGTTGCTCCTAAAGTAGTGTTATTATGGTAAGGATGGCCTCTGAGCGAGGTGGACGGCCTTACCACGGTTTTGCGCTCGGCGGCGCATATTACCTCAGTTTTGGAAAAGGAGGAGTGAGCGGAGGGGTACTCAGTTGGTTGCAATCTGCAACCACACCACTAAATACTGCCAAATCCTACACACTGTACCTTTAAACCAAAATGCACAATGGACTAACACTTATCAAGTTTGCACCATAAACAGAAGGACTAGAATATTGCTCTACCCCATAAGAACAAAACTAATGCATGATACTCTCAAAATGTGCATTCAAACAAGTAGACAAAGTCTGCAGTTTTGACCAAAGCCCCAAAATGCCCCTACACACATTAGTAAACCCCCAGGAGGAAGCAACACAAACCAAACCGTGTCAAATTACCACAAAGCCTAGACTTCATCTTACCAACATGGTAAATTTGATTCTGTCCAAGAGATTAGAGACAATTATTTAATGTGATTTTAAACAGAATATTTTAGGTTTTGGACTGCTATTCAAACAAATCAAGACATTTAAAGACATCGCCTTGAGCTCTGGGAATTTACACTGTGGATTCTTCATAATATTCTGACATTTTTTTATTCTGACAAAGCAATTAATGACTTAATTAAGAAAATGATCAGAGAAGAAGATGAATTGATAATGAAAATAACGGTTAGTTTCAGCCTTAATTTGTCCAGTAGAAAGAAGTTCCAGTGATAACTAGGGGCTGTGATTTAGGAGAACTGACCCTTTAAAACCTCCAGTTGTGTAATGACCCTGCTCTGCTGTCGTTGCAGCAGCGAGTAAGGGCCCGCCCCGTACTCATGACTAATATGCATCCAACTGACTAAGCACTAGTTTTTTAAGTATTTCCTTGTTATTTTTGCTACGACTGAGTGGAAACAGCCTCACTTCTTTGATGCTCTTCATCCAGTTCTGGATGTTCTCGAAGGACTTCTCGTCTGTGATGTCGTACACCAGGATGATGCCCTGACACGGAGACAAAAGAGAGGGAGTCAGTCAAAGGTACAGAGCGAGCACAAAAGGCAACGGTGATGTCAGACACGATTATCCAGTCTGCTTGTTCTGCAGGCGTCCTGTGCTCACCATGGCTCCTCTGTAGTAAGCTGTCGTAATGGTCTTGAACCTCTCCTGTCCTGCTGTGTCCCTGCACAAAGCACACACACACACACACACACACACAGTCAGGCATGCACATCTTTAAAATACAACCGTCAAAAGAAAGTTGAAGCTGCAGGACGACGTTGCATTTCACACTGCTATAGCACGCTGAATTCATGTTGATGGTTAACCATGAAGTACATGTACATGAAGTGACTCTCTGTGTGTGATGGATACTTGCACAATAAACCATCTGTCATATAAAGTCCTGATTTGCAGAACAGAACAGGACGGGAGGGAGGTTCCTCTTTCCTCTCAGGAAAAATGAGCCAGAGAAAAAACAACACAGAACATTTCCAGACAAGCAACCAACTGTCATCTCTCACCAGACTTGTAGTTTCACTTTCTTCCCATCAACTTCAATGGTTTTTACTTTAAAGTCGATGCCTTTAGAAAGAGCAGAGGGGACAGAGAATGAGTTAAATACCTCAGATATGAACTAGAAACACACACACACACACACGTTACAGCATACAGTATATAGGTCACCCTCACATGGGTGGAGACTAACTCATGGTGATTTTGACCCCCTTGGTGCACTCCCATCCACAAACACAGACCTACAAGACAAATATTGAGTTTTTTCTCTCTGCTGGATGGACAAGCTGACAGACAGCGAGGGAGGCAGAGGAAGAAGAGGGGGGTTATCCTGTGAAAAAAACAAACTGTGCATGCCAGAAAGCCAACCATTCTTCTGGGAACGTGGAGATGGTAAAAAGAGATAGGAATGAGGGTGGGTGGACCCTCTGAGAGCCAAGTGAGAGGAATGAGATCTGAGGGAGAGATGGGGGGAGAGAGGAAGAGAGACATATTCAACTAGAGGAAAAAAATGATAAGAGACAGAATGAAAAAAAAGAAATGAGAGAGCATGGACTAGTTCAGACATGAAAAGCAGGTCTGGGAAACCAGTTTGTACAGCATTACATATAAGAGGAAGAAGGAAAATGTCAGCAAATGTTTGCCCTATAACTTTCAGAGAAGCTGGTAACAGTCACACATTACACCATAACAAACGTACCGATGGTGGAAATGTACGTGGAGTTGAAATTGTCCTCAGCAAAGCGGATGATCAGACATGTTTTGCCCACTCCGCTGTCTCCGATGAGCAACAGTTTGTAAAGGAAATCATACTTTTTCGCCATAGTGGGGAGTTGTTTTCTTCACAAGTTAAAAAGCTTCAAGAGGAAAAAGTTTCTCTCTCTGGAAGAACTTAACATCCGCTTTTCAAAATCTTGGTTGTTGATGTGATTAAAATGAAGCAGGCTTTTTTAAAAGTCCATGTAAGTGGATCCTCTTTTCCTTTTTTCCTCTCTCAGTCTCTCAGTCTTGTCACCGGTGAATTCCGATCCCCCTCAGTGCCTCTGAGCTCTGTTTGGACTGATAACAACATAAACTCCATCCAAAGTTTAACTGTCTCCTGATCAGGCTTCAAATCTATTCAAGATCCATGTTGGTTTCATCCAGAAGTCAATAATCACACGTACTGAAGGTGGCTACGTGTGTTTTTTTCTCTTCCCAGATCCGCTGAAGGTCTACGTAGTGTGGGAGTAGCTCCATGGGAGTAGCGGATCAGACCTGCTGCAGGTTACCCAGCATGAACACTAGGTGGTGCTGTTTATATACAGAGAACAGAAGAGTAAACTAGTAGATCCGTGAGCCTGGTTTGATAACTCAGAGCTTATTATGGCCTTTTCTATCCATATAGGCAGTTATCACTGGAGGGAGGAGAGAGGAGATGGAGGAGGAGCCCAGGTGGTGTTGAGGCAGCATGGCCCATGCCCGTCAGTTGAGGAGGGTTTATTTTATTTATTTTTTTATATATATTTGTATTCTTTTTTTTGGTCTTTTTTTTTGTCTTTTCTTGTTTTATTTTTATATATATATTTTTCTTTTTTTCTTTCTTTTCCTCATAACAAAATAAAATAAAATTAAATATGGATAAAACAAAATGGAGAGAAAAATAAATAAAATAAAATAAAATGTTACAAATGTTACAATACAATTGTTTATATATATATGTATATATATTTTCTTTTCTTGTTCTTTTTTATATATATATTCTTTTTTTCTTTTCTTGTTATATATATATATATTTTTTCTTTTTTTTCTTTCTTTTCCTCATAACAAAATAATAAAAAATGAAATATGGAGCCTAAAACATAGCCTAAAACAAAATGTAGAGGAAAATAAATAAAATAAATAAAATAAAACAAAATATAAATAAAGAAATAAAGAAAACTTTAAAAAAGCCAACATAACTGGGCAAGGTCAATATCATGTGACTGTGTGTGTGCACTTGAGAGGGGTGGTGGTGGCTGGCTGTCAGTCAGGGTGCAAATCAAATTAAGGCAAGATTAAAAAGAATGAGTAAAATAATAAAGTAAAATTAATATAAATAGGTAGATAGATAGAAGTAAAACAAAATAAAATAAAATAAAATGAAATATATTATTATTATTATTATTATTATTATTATTATTATTTCTTTTCTTAATTTTATTTCAATTTTGAATGTTGAAGTTGTTTTTTCTAGTGTACTTAATGAGTTCGTCTATAAGCTCAACTACTTTAAAAATTGGTTTATAAACTATTGTAATTACGAACTGTAAATTGTATGTATGAAAACAACCTTGAAAAAAGGGAAAAAAATAAAGTATAAAAATAAATAAATAAATAAACGTTGAACTTAATCACTCACAAATACCCCATGAAATAGAAATCAATGGATATTGAAAATTATATATTAAAAAAAAAAAAAAAAAAAAAAAAAAGTAACATTCTTCTTCTTCATCCGGGTCTTTTACCCATCAGCCAAAGGTTTCCGGTGCGTCGTCAGTGTGATTGTTCTCTGAGGATCTCTCAACACGCAGACATGCCTGTAAGTACCACCAGTATTTATACCAGCCAGCTATCGTTAAAATGTGTTTTAATGGGGGTAATTTAATACGATATAAAACAGTGCTTTGTTCATGTCGGAACCAACGTGTTTATCTCTGCAATGTGAATGTAAAGATGTGAACACGGACACAATATGGCGAGACACGTGTGCGACAAAGCAGCAGCCCACGCGGTTCCCTCATGACCACCAGTTAGGAGGCTTAAAACTCAATTTATGAAGACATCTGTCTGAAAATAACCACTGTTATTGCTCTCAAATTGCTGTCCATTTCTTATTATATATTATATATTATATATATTATTGTATATGTATATGCTTGTTTCTTTATTTTCCCATTCTATTGTTTTTTATTTAATTATTTATGTTTCATTGTATTCTGCTGTCTATGATGTGAATTTCCTTGGATAGCACTTTGTGCGTTGGGCTTGAAAAGTGCTCTACAAAAAAAAAAAAATATTATTATTATTAGTAGCACTTTTACTTTCATTTTTATCATATTTCCTCATTTGAAAGCTGTAAAGAGATCTCGACCTTTGCATCCTGTAATCATGATGTCAAGTTAATTAGTAGCTCTGACCAAAACTGAAATGTGTCCTCTACAGTGATTTCATAGATGAATCCAGACTAGTATTCAGCTAAAATGTTGTCTTTGATTTCCTTTCAGCTCGCTAAGGATCTGTTGCACCCCAGCTCTGAGGAGGAGAAGAGGAGACACAAGAAAAAACGTCTTGTTCAGAGTCCTAATTCCTATTTTATGGATGTCAAATGTCCAGGTCAGTTTGTTTACGTCTCGTATATAATTTAGATAATAGAGAAATGAATGTATAAAGCACACAAGTACTATGCCTAACAATTTCATACAGTATTGAGACTTCAGATTTATTTGAGGGAAATTTACTTCAATGCAAATATATCCTCCTGAGACCCAGCCCATTGACATGTGTCCTATGTAGTGGACATTTTGTCCACGTGCATCTCCTTTTACTCTTTTGAC
Organism: Sebastiscus tertius; assembly: GCA_916701665.1. NCBI lineage: Eukaryota > Metazoa > Chordata > Actinopteri > Perciformes > Sebastidae > Sebastiscus > Sebastiscus tertius. The sequence goes on from CAKAOH010020760.1 coordinate 65,515, forward strand.
CTACTCTATCAACCCCTGGGGTATTGTAAAGAGGACATCATGGGCTTCCAGTGATATGTCATGTGTTTTTTTTAAATCATGTTGAATGTATTCTTGGTTTAATAGCACTCTATAGCCATTTTTTTTTGCATCTTCTAAATTGGGCTGTCTTTTCACACTGAAATGGTCCACCACAGTGGACATACTGTAAAGTTAGAAATACAAATTAAAAAGTCTAAATTGTAAGATTTTCTTTTAACCCTAAATAGGAAGGAAATCACACAAAAAAGAAATTGGAAGACACTTTTTTTATTCGTTTCCCAGGAAGATATAGGAGAAAAAATAATGTAGAACATTTGGGCACAATAAAAAAAAAATAGTAGTTAGAACCTGTAAACTTTTAGTTTTGATATTTGGGTAAATTTTACTACAATATAAATTTAAATATTTAAATTCTAATGAATAAAAATGAAAGCCTAAATTCAGGACTTGAATTTCGTTGCTTATAATTTCGTTTGTGATTTTGATAATTTTATTCATATAATTGGATTGCAGTACGTCTCTCACTTTATTTGTAATAAAAATATTTGCCTTTATGTGTTGCCCTTTCACTGCTCCCTTAGTGATTGGGGTGTCAAATAAGGCATACAATGACACTTGTGACTGTCTGTTAAATGAGCTTCAAGTGACTCCTTTTTACACAAACAGCTGCAAGGACACATCAGTAATCCAGGAACATTTGATTATGCAGTGGTTGTTATGTTGGCTGTTGTTTCATCGCTGTCCCGTCCAATGATTTATTTGCATGTGTGTGTTTGTCTGCAGGTTGCTACAAAATCACCACAGTGTTCAGTCACGCTCAGACTGTGGTGCTGTGTGTCGGCTGTTCCACGGTCCTCTGCCAGCCTACGGGAGGGAAAGCTCGCCTTACAGAAGGTAACTAGCGTGCACAGTGAAGAAACCGTCTACCTGTTCATGATAACTATAGTGTTGTAGCACATCCACACCAAAACCTTTACAAATGCATACAGATACATACTGTAGATGCCACTTATTATTACTTAAGTGTTATGACAAAGGCACCACATGTCCCTGAACAATACAGTTCTTTACAAGCCTAAAACAGAACCCAAACCCAGCCTGTGTACCCATGTCTTTAAGACCCATCCTGGCTGAAACCTGACTGGTGTTGCCTCATTTCAGACATAAAACTATATATATTTGATTCATTATCTATATCCATCACTGACAGTTATCCTGCAAGGCTAATGCATCATATGTACTTGCAACTAGGGCTGTCAATTGATCAAGATATTTAATCACGATTAATCGCAGGACTGTCCATAGTTAATCGTCGTTAATCGCACATTTTTTTCTGTTCAAAATGAACCTTTTAAAGGGGGATTTGTGAAGTATTTAATACTCTTATCAACTTGGGAGTGGGTTAATATGCTTGCTTTATGCAAATGTATGTTTATATTTATTATTGGAAATCAGTTAACAACACTAAACAATGACAAATATTGTCCAGAAACCCTCACAGGTACTGCATTCAGCATAAAAAATATGCTCAAGTCATAACATGGCAAACTCAAGCCAAACAGGCAACAACAGCTGTCAGTGTGTCAGTGTGCTGACTTGACTATGACTTGCCCCAAACTGCATGTGATTATCATAAAGTGGGCATCCGCAGAACCCATGACCATGACGGATTTTCTTCACCAAAATTTAGTGTAAGTTTGGAGCGTTATTTAGCCTCCTTTGTGACAAGCAAATATGACATGGTTGGTATCAATAGATTCCTTGGGTTTTTCTAGTTTCATGTGACACCATCTTCACTCTAGCTTTAGCTTTAATCTTCACTCTGAGCCTAGATAACCTAAAAAATGCGAGATGCGTTAAAGAAATTAGTGGCGTTAAAACAAATTTATTTATTATCGGGGTAACTTTGACAGCTCTTCTTGCAACACATGACATTCATCAACAAGGCTGAATTACCCGACAAAGTGAGCAACTTGCTCTAGGGCAGAGGCCCCAGGTGTGTTATTGTGTGGTTTTTGGTAATTAAATTGATTGCAAATTATACAATTTTTAATTTTAAAAATGAAACTGGCCAGAGCCCAAAGCTTTAGGCAGCAAAAAAAGTCCCATAACTCAATCTTTTGTCGTGCCTGTTGGGTTGGAGTCAGGTAACAGAACTTCGCTGTACAATACACTCAACTGTATCCTCAATACACCTCTGACTGACACCCATACATTTGCCTTTGTGTTGCCCTTTCATTGTGTTCTTCATGAAAAGGGTGTCAACTAAGGCATACAGTGACTCTTGCGGTTGTGACAGAAATTCGTCATCATTGATTTATTTCTACACAGTCGACTGCAGGCACAAATGCCTTTTTCATTCAGACATTTGTTTAGACTTCTTTCAGCAAGTACAACATGAAATACTTTCAGAATAGCTAATCCTTTTATTTCTGATAAAAAGATGGATCAAAATTGCTTCATCATTCAGATTACATTGAAAAAAATTATGATTCTGTATACACGATGTTGGTGAATTGGTTGGGCTTAAGGTCAAGGTTTGTTTTTACTGACGCTCTCAACGTCCCACCCACTCGGTCCTGTGCTCTGCTGCCGTGGTAACCAAGCGTTAGTCAGTGCGCTGTGCTTTGAGTTACTGTGTGCAGCGGCAACTCTTGGCACTAAAACTACGTGTTTGGAGGTGATTCAGTCTTTGAAAACAGATAGCAACGTGAGTTTTAGCGTTCTATTATCTTAGTTAGTTTACAGTTAGTTGATACATGATCCCTGTTGTTCTGACTGGCTTTGTTCCGTTAATCCCCGCTAAGCACACTATGCTTTTTGTCCCACACTGCAGACACATACCATACATACAGTTGCCACTTTATTTCACTCATTTTTCAGGCAAAACAATTAATTGATTAATCAGGAATGCAAATAATTGTTAGTCGACGCCCCAGTTGTGTTGTGTTATAGAGGTATTTCTAATATGTTGTCTGTCATTGATATAACAGGGTGGACAATTAGTTAAAATACAATAAACAGCACCACAAATCAATCAGCACAAACTAAACATAACATTCAGTTTTTTTTAATGAAAGCGTTTTTGTTAATATTCCTCACAGTCGTCCTCCGTCTTTCCACAGGATGCTCATTCAGGAGGAAACAGCACTAGTTTGACCAGACGTTGGTTGGACACAGTTGAGGAGGAGAAGAATGAACAGCGCTTGATGGACATCAAGTAACACTGCCATGGAGCTGATGCAGCAAAAGAGGAAAACGGAGAGCGGGAATACAAATCATGTAATATAAGAAATCTCTATAGAATATGCAAAGAGAAATACTTGGTGTAGTCGAGACCAGACTGACACCACATATCCATTAATTCCTCTCTCTTAATAAACTTAGGTTGTTTTTTTTTTGGTAAAACAATCTTGCATGTTTGTCATCCAGTTTGTTCTTTTTACCTGGTGACGGTTGTTGGATGTCATTTGTCTGGTAAAAGACTCTTGTTAGCTCAGGACCCCTTACAATGTGCTGCTAAAGAGGCATTTGGTTTCCTCCCAAGTGCACAGATGTGTGGCCTCAATAAGTTTTTTTTGTGGCGAGTGATTTGCATTTATTTGCATTACACCCTCAATGGTTAAGCACAAATATTTACAGGGAGATGAGGGTGTGTGATGAGCCTTGCAGATACTGTCCACTAGTTGCTCAGCACTATTGATTTATGCAGATTTTAAAAACACTAGACCAGTTCTAGGAAAGGAGACACACTGTGGCTGAAATTGCATCCAACAAGAGCTGTCTCTAACTGCAGGTTTACTATGTTAAAGCTGCACTCAGCATAATCGAATGCTGATTGATGTGTGTTAGATCTGGTAATAAATCCAGACACTAAATGCATATATACAGTACCTGTATATGGCAACGTTAAAGCCACAGTGGAGTCCAGTGTTTTATTGAGACAATGATGTCGTCAGTGGTGTTGGTCCAGGCCCACTCTCACTCTGAACGAGGGTTGATTCAGGGAAAGTCATCACTGGCTCTGCTTCTGTTTCCTGATGCTTGTAAAACACAGAACACACAGTGATGTGACGCTAAAATGTCCTCATGAATGATTATGGTTGTGAATTTACATGTGCTTGCAAGCTTCCTGTGAAGATGATAACGTGGGATGAATTCTTGTGAAGTTGCAAAAAAACAATCACACTAGCTAGCTCGGTTGGAGATAAATCAGCTAAAATCATTTGTGTCCTCCAGTTTACTCAGATTTAGTTTAGGCTGTGTGGGGCCAGTTGCACAGTCTGAACACTGAATAAAGAAATTAAGTTAGCAGAGCGAGTGAATGATAACTTTCTTGTTGCTATGGTGACATTTTTCTGCTTGTATACGGCTTAAAAAATAAAATCATGATGAATAATATGATTCTGATGTGCCTCCTGGTTACTGAGTGACTAATGCAGCATACACATTCATTCATTCTACTACTGTCATTTTAAACAACACAATTTACCTCATAGTTCTCACTTATACTTTATACTTTTTAACTGAAGTGTAATGGATTAATGGTCACATAAATTGATATACACACATCTGAAAAGTCTAAAGCATTGGAACTTCCTCAAAAAAAGGCTTTATAAATTATTAAAAACTATTCAAAAGTCTAAAATATTTTCTCTTGCTTACTAGACATTCATTTTAATCATAAAATGTTTTTTTTTTTATCCAATTGCGGGCTGTCGGGAGACACTACAAACTAAAAGTGGGATTGTTGCGACAGACCTGTTGCAAACAATCACCACTGCTTGCTACAGGAACTAGGAATCTCATAATGAGCAAGATTTGCACAAAAACTAGAATGCATTTATCATTTGTAATTGTTTAATCCATCCATTTTTGCCACTTATTTGGATACAGGTTGCACCAATTTAATTAATTGTATCATTAGGGAATATTAATATATACTGCTGGGAAGTACTGAGAAAAAGTGTGATATGATAAATAATTCTAGGCATTGTGGTCCCTACTGGTTTTCCATAATGTTTTCATACTTTAGCCGGCATGACTGTAAAACGGGTAATAAATTGTATTCTAAAGCCATAAATTTAACTTTGTGTACCCTGCAGAAACCCTGTGTCTAGGTATCCTTATCCAATTTATTACCCAAACAGATTTCATCTAATGACGGACAGGATTAGGGCTGAACCCAGTGCAGTGAGGTGGTGACAGGCAGTGCTATTGAGGAGCTCTCCTCTTAGTATCAGGATACAGAAGTGGGAATAATTAGTTAATGCTAAATTGGGTATTAAGATTGAACAATCCAATGAACTCTTTGTTTCAACTTTTCAAAATGAGGTGTTTACAGATAATGGCAGCTCTCCAAACAGCTTGTTTTGTCTGTAAGCAGAATGAATTCATGTCAAGGCAGTAGATGCAGAGATTTCATACTAACTCATTGAATTTGCTTTTAGGTCATGACACTTTAAATACACTCTTGAGGCTCAATGAAGAGTTTTAAAAGCTGTGTAACAAACTGTGTGTGTTTGTCTGTGTGTGACACACCTTGAGGGATGGGAGCAATTCCTTGGCATCCATCACAGTAAGCTCAACCCTGGGCTGAAGGCCGGTTAGGGACAGGGCTGACACGGAGTAGTGGAATGCCGGCGGGTAGGGCAGCGTCTCTGGGACATCTGGAGCAGCGGTGACAGAGAGGGACTGACCTGGCAAAGAGGCTCAGAGAAAGAAATGAGAGGCTCAGGAGAGAGCAGCTGGAAAACAGACCCCTCCTGAGTGGACAGACACTCGACATCTGTACACACCTGCAGGGAATAAAAGATAGAGGAATAATACACTTTGTTAGTACAGTGAAACTCTGAATAGCCATGTATTATAAAGGGCTATGTGTTACATGCCTTTGCCCAATATCAGCTGGGATCGGCCGATAATGGATGGATGGATGGATATGAGTTACATATGTTACTGGTGTTGTGATCATAGTTTGGTGATACTTTCAGGACTGACTGTAAAATGTTAAGTTGCAGGCAGGGGGTGCTGCAGGGCAACGTCTCAGGGTGCAGTCTTACTCCCTGTAGCTGTCCTTTTTTGACAATGTACATGAAGCTGATAAACGCACATCAAGAGTAATAGGAAGACAGAAGATGCATATGGGCGAGATTGCTGGTTGATATTGGCTTATTCTGGTCATCGCATGCTGTAGTTTGACGCGTAAAAATGTGATGTGTGTGTGTTTGCGCAAAGACAGACACTGTCTGGTGTTTGTGTTTCACGTATTTCAGGTTGAATTCCTTGGGAATGGAGTAGAGCAAGGCCGTTTGGCCAAGGACTCATTCTTCAGAGGTGATAGAATAAAGATATCCCTTTAACCTGGAGACACAAGACACAGTCACATTGATACACAATCTAGCCAAACCACAAACTCTATCCATTTGTGTATTTGTCCATATATCTATAAATAAGCCCTTGCTGCCCTGAGACACCTGATTAAAACACCTGTCAGCTCTGAGCGACAATTTGGTTTGCTGTATGCCCTCCTGTTTGTGTGCATCTCCTGTCTGACTGGAGACGGACAGGCAGAGATAGCAGGAAGGACATATAGGGGAGTGTGGCCACTGAGGGAGGTGTTGGCGGAGTCCACTTGCACTCCTAAAACTCTTTGTCCTGCAGACAAAGTCTGGACACCAAAAGATGTCTGTCAAAAAATCTGAAGTCATTCGTGCCAGGTCATCTCTGAGTGGGAGGCAGAGAGGAGGATGAGACGGGAGGATCGATAGCCAAGGGCAGAAAAATCATTCTGAGATATGGCCAGATGAGCTTTTACAGTATTGATCTGAGCAGTTTGCATTCTTATCCACGTTTTAAATCGGGCAAAACGAAAGTTGTAGAATGAAAAAGTGGTATGACAGAGGATTGGAACCAGAAACTGTGTAGAGATTACAGGAGTGTGGGGGCGAGGAAGTGTGTGTGTGTGTAGAACTATTGTACAAGGTTGTCACAGAAGAGCACCCTATGACAAAAGGGAAGACAGGCTGACTTGGCCCTCCAACGTTGCACAGGGAATGAAAGCCCTGAATAGAAGCACGAACCACACTGGAGAGACCTAGATCACACCACGCATGCAGCATTTTGTTTGTTTTGAGTTTGTCCTTTGCCAAGGACAGAGCCATTACACATCATTAGCATCCAGTGCACAATTAACTGACCTGAACACTGATGAGCAGGGTCTGGCTGACCCCACGTCTCCATGGCAACGACCTCCAGCAGAGCAGAGCCAGTGTCTGGGCCACTCGTCTGAACCCCCCGGGTGTCCACAGTGACAAGCCGCGTCCTGCCACACACTTACACAGAACGCGGTGCGCCGGGCAGATGGCATCTCTGGTACACAAGACAACAACACACAGTGGACAGACAGACTCTTGATTTCTGGGTATTTTCCATTGCTAATACATGTACACACCCACACACAGACAAACACGTGCGCATGGAATCTATTGGTATTCAATTTGGAGATTAAAAACAACAGAAAATTTGATTTAAAAAAGGATTAACGCCAAAATGCAGGTGGTAACTGGATTGTAAAAACACCATTTGCAGCACACTCAGTTTAATTGCTTATTATATTGGTAATAACTTTGATGACTGGTTGATCTGTAGCATAATCAGCAGGCAAATTGTATTATCTCCCCATTTGCCCCGATTATCCTGAACTGTCTTTGCTTCATGACAGGATCCTGTTTAACGTAAACTGCATCGAACAGCAGTGACAGGAATCGTTCTGCTGCATGAAAACCCACAATCTGAGTGAAAAACAGTTTAAACTGATCTATAACAGTCACACTGTGCAACATAGAGAGAGACTGAAGGCAAGACGGACAGCAAAAGAAAGATATTTTGGTTTGACAGGTGTGACGTCTTCCATGTCTAGGTAAACATGATGCAATATGAGTGTAAGTGTGTGTCCCTCGTGGGTTACATCAGGAGGGTTGTAAAGGTTTAGGGTGGGTCTGCTTTGCTGCATATCTTTCACCATCTCACAGAGGCGGTCAGTTGTAGCGGCCCCTGAGCTCTACACAAAAGATGATAAATAAAACATATGCTTAAAGACACACACAGACATCTGCTCCATGCACACCATACTACATGCACATACACACATATGCACACAAGCTTGCACATAGAAACAAACTGGAACACACACACACACACTATACACACACCTCCACAGGAGCGAGGGTCACTGTGATGGATGCTATCCCTGAATGGCCGCGAGTATTAAAAGCCTGGCGACCTGGTAAAAACAATCAGTCATGTCAGTTTGTCACAGCTTGGAATTAATCATTCCTGTGTCTGTGATCATTTCCTGCATTAATTATTCTGACCATGTAGCTTAAATAGTCTGCGTGCTGTGAGTGCGTCTGCCAGCAGGATGTGTGAAAGAACATTTAGGGAGGTGAAGAGGAGTTTGAGGATTCACCGAGAGGGAGGGGAGGTTGTCAAACTGCATCCCCTTCTGGTCAAACCCGGATAACTGCAGCTCTACATCCTTTCAACATGACACTGAGGATAAGAGAGAGGAGAAAGCTACAGAAGGAGGGAGAGGGAGAGGATGGACACAGGAATAAATCATTTCTAGTGCAGCTCCTTTTCGGTGGTGAAAATACAAAAAATATTTGTTCAGATCATTTAGCAAAGCAGTGAATAGCATGATGGAAATGAGTTGGAGGGAGACAAACAGGGGGAAGATGTAAACACAGGCTGTTCCAACCTACTGAGATTGTTTGAGCACACTTCTTTGTGTTGGCTAATTGCAGCCTATAGCTCCTAATGGATGAGACAGCTAATGTGTTCGGGCTGTTGTCAATAGTTTGCATGGGAGAAGGGCTCAGAAAATGTAAATACATAATCACTAGCCAGATGCCACTCAGTTGTTTTGGTTAGCCAAGTTGTTACAGAGTGTGTTTACACAGGCGGCAAATGGATTATATCCCCTGTCAGAAAAGTTCTGCTGTCAGAAAAAATGCATTTGATGAGTATACTCATACATATTTCAACTGGTAGTTGACAGAAAAAAACCCCCAAGTAAATAAATTCTGTATTTGAGCAATAATTTATGAAGGATATGTCTCAAAAGTACATAGATGCAGTAGGCCTACTTGCAAAAATGATGAATCTAATGCCTGTGCTACTGTATGTGATATAGAGCTGATATAAAAATTCAATTTAGCTTCTTTCATTTACGCATCCATCCATCCATCCATCCATTGTCCATACCTATTAATTCCTACTCACGGTCGTAGCGACCCAGGATCCATCCGTGCATGCATTTGGCGGAAGACGAGGAAAACACAGACACACTCACAACAATAGGCAATTTATAGTCTCCAGTCCACCTGACCTACATTCCTCTGGAAAGTGAGAGCAGCACCACAGCAGCACATAGAGACAGACACAACCTCCACACAGAAAGGCAGAAAAAACCCACCATTCTTATCTATGTAACACAAATCACCTAATTTGTGTTGACATAATAACATTCAACAGGCACCAAAAAGTCATATTATTAAGTGTCAAATTATGAAATAAGAGACATCATGCAATGACTAAAATATGCTGTATGCATTAATCCTAAAAAACAATGTAAATCCTGAATTGTTGATCAAAATAGTAAAGCATTAAATAATTACTGGTAACCCACAACCCAGAACAATCACTGCTGCCATTGACGGCACTTTAGTGCAGTATGAATTTAAAAATATAATGAAATCTTGAGGGATTCACATTTTTTTTTTTCTCCCATATTACATCATGTGCCGCAACATCAATTTGACTTGAATGCCCAATTTGTGAAACAGCCTATTCCTGTCGGAATCACCCAATCAACAGCTTTCTCTGAGCTCATTAAAAAGAGAGAGTCGGTGTGAAGGACACACTGATTGCTAATCAACAGTTTCCCAAATGTGCACGTGTGTGCGTGTTTTTGTGACTCCCCTTGCTCGGCATCCTTTCTAGTCTGTGTGAGGAAACTCCCCTCTGATACAGACACAGACGGTTGCTATGGAAACCGACATCACTTTTCAGTAACTGGGCAGGGATGGAAGGAGGTAGAGAGAGGTGGGGGGGCGGGTAAAAGCACGGAGTTCAAATGAATAAGAAATTATAATGTAATCCTCCGTGTGTGTGTGTGTGTGTGTGTGTGTGTGAGAGAGCATGCGTGCAAGTCCCAAAGTCTCAGTGTCTGTCTAGTGGAGTGCATAAGTGTGATAAGCAGAAGAAGGTATAGCTCTGGCAGCAGGAAGGCACGATAGAAACGGGAATAAAAAAGGAGGAAATGAAACTAAATGAAGAAACTTGCTGTGCTTCGTGGGATACTGGGACCGAGGGCAGGGTTTGGACTGGACGGAGGAGGAGGAGGAAGAAGAACAAAGAAGCAGGGGAGCTACAGTGCACTTTCACCCTCTTCTCCTCCTTTGAGGGCTGGTGGTTGGGGGCCTGAAGTTGTACTGATGTCAAAAGATAACTGTAGAGGAGGGAGGGCTGGGATGCTAAAAATATCTCATTTGACTTGAACCACATACCGGAGTCCCACCTGGATGCTGGGAGCCACTGACTCTAATTGGCTGACTGTCTCCACCATCCAGTCTGTCCACATCCTCTTCCACGGGGCCAGAGGCCACGACTTGGGACCTGCTTCATATACAATGAGGCGTGACGCTCTCACGGAGGGCAACGCCTCACAAACAGAAACCTAGAGAAAAAAAAAGAGAGAGAACAAAAGCAACACAATCAGAGAGAAAAAGAAAGAGTGATTTGGTAATTAAATGTGTGAGTGGCACCGGGCCCCGTCTGTGAGTGTAGTATGCAGAGGAGTTACAGGTAGCCGAGTTATGTCAGTGCAAGTGGCAACAGCAGAAGTCCTGTCAGGGGAGGAAGTGGAGCACAACTCCCCTGTGGCTTCATTAAAAACCCCATCGTCTCTCTCTTCATCCAGATTCAACTGAACAGCCTGAAAAATAGATCAATTAACAACCTCTGCTCTCTTACTCCTTCTCTTTCTTTGTCTCACACACACACACACACGCACACACATGCAGGCACGTCCCCTGCACGCAGCCTGAGGGGAGAGTGGGCGGCCAGCGTTGCCATGGAGCTCATATTGTACCGGTCCGTTTCTGTGGTGATGGTGACAGGGGTAGGTCCTGGACCCACTGCTTCTACCTGCACGGCAACCTGAACTACGAGCAACAAGCTTTACAAACACTTACACATGTAGAGTATGCAGTTGATATCAACAAAAATAAATACAAATCTCTCATATATATTATGAATATTGTACAGCAGCCAGCTCCTTGGTGATCACATAAGTAGCACTTCACCAACTGTATCGGTTCTTTCCAGGAATAATCATCCTCTCTCATTAAACTGCCTGGCTGGAAATATTATGTGCAGTCCGCTTTACTGTATTACTATTCCTGTTTGGGTGCTGGCCAACCTTCCTGGCATAAAAACTACATCAAACATTTATCGATTTCCCAAAAATTAAAGGACTGCAGAACAGTTAGGGTGTGTTAGATTGTAATGCCCAGGATGCTGACTGCACATTAAACTAAAGCTTGAATGGATCAGGTAGACGTTTAAGAGCCTGTAATCTGATCTGCTATACCAACAAACGCACACATTAATATTTTTATCCACTATCCCTAATGGAAGGTCAACATTGCTTCCATGATTGTGTACGTGTTAGAGAAACCCACTAATCCAGTCACGTCTCTAATGGACTGAGCCGAAAACATATTGTTATGAACTCCAAAGCCATTTATTTGGTGCATCTAGCCATATGTAAGTGTGTGCATTAAATGAAAATGTCTACGTAGGTGTTTATAAAAGGAGGGGTTGGCAGTAAAAAAGTGAGGGATGGTGATGGTGATGTGCATTCGCAACTATTCGACTTACTTGGGCCAAACTGGCAAAGCTGAAGACTACCCACCTTTCATAACTACACTGTAAAAAAAAAGTGTAAAATAACGGAAATTTGCCGGCAGCAGGGGCGCCAGAAAATGTCTGTTAAAAAACAGAAAAATACTGTCTGTTAATTAACATAAATAAACTGTAAAAAACCCAGTAATTATCTTTACATAATTAGCCTTTATTACTGTAATTGTACAAGAAATATTTTACTTTTAACATATATTTATTGTTATAATAGTCATACACCGTAAATCTAAGACCATTTACATAGAAATCACAACTGAAACATGTAATTTTATGTTGAAAAAGCCCAAATTTACATTAACATTGTACATAAAATACATACATTATAATACAATACATTAAATCTGTATTTTTACAAGAAATATTTTTAGAATTCCATGAAATCCTTTTCTTCTAACATAAATTAATTGTTAAAATAGAGTCATAAACCTCTAAAAAAATAGAATAATTATCTTTAAAAATGATCAAGAAAAGCTTAAATACAGATAATTACGATTGTGATTACAAAAAATACTGTAAATCTAAGACCATTTACATATAAATCACAAATTATTTTTTTTATTTTTTTCTGTCATTTTTAAATACAGACAAAACATTTAAAATTTCTTGAAAAAAACTGTAAAATAAATGTTACAGTGTACTTAGACTACACTCAAAAACGCCTGGAGGCCAAATGCTGATATGGAGATTTATCAGGAAACAGTCTATAGGCTGCAAGTTGTAAAAAAAGAAGAGACCTCAGAGGTGGTACTGTGATGGAGGAGACCTGGTCCTGGATGTTGGGAAGAGGTGTTGACATCAAATGAAAGTGGGTGAGGGAAGACTGATGAACTGGGCAGCATGATAGTCTCCCTACCTGCAGTCTCCCTTCATCGGTAGGAAACTCAACACATACATCTGGGCAAATGAGAGAAGAGAAGAAAGTGACACGCATGGGACAACGGGAAAAAAGACCAACACAAAGGAAGAGCAGGTTGAACTTAAGGCACTTTGATCGAAACTATGGTCAATAAAGAGGCTTACATTTTGGTAACATGAGGGCAGTCCAGAGAGGCAAACAAATCCAATACAGCTGATTTCAGACTGGCAAACATAGGCAGGTTTACAGAATCCAGTCTGGGACTAAATGAGAGACAGGTGTGCAGCGGGGGAGCAGGATCAGGTGACTGGCAAAAGGTGGAGAATGTCAAAGGGCATCTGGCTGAGAGATGAGGGCTGACAGGATCATTAAAATACAGGGACTAGTGAGGATGGATAAAAGAACAGGGCAGGGTGAGAGGTGAATATTTTACTGTTGTTAGGATGCATTTGTGTATATGCATTCACCTATCCTTTGGTGGTGTCTTGAAGTGTATCTGCTATGTGAATCGCAGTTTGGCACAGCTTATTTCCCGCTATTATTTCTCTTTTCATCATCACCACAGCAACATCACTATCACTCTCTGACCAGCTCACAATGCTGATTCCCCATTTCTACCTCCTCATACACTTACACACATACACACATTCATAAACACTACAAACAACAAATACAATCTTTCTGAATGCAGTACTGCTTCTAACCCCTTTCATCATACATACATACATAAATACACATATTCATGCATGCATGTACGTACAGACCTAAATGTGTTGGTAGATCTGTCCCTCTGGTTGCCAGGGAAACACCGGGATATAAGGCATCAGGATGAGGGGTTCACAAATCTCCACTTCCTGGTGAACTGTGGCTGGTGGTGGTCATCAGAATGGTTTTACTGTTATGAAAAGGGAAGGCGAGATGGCAACAGCAGGTTTGTGTTGTGTCCTGTGTTATGCATGTGTGTGCTGTCCCCTGCAACAATGTTGAACAGCTACACATCTCTACAACGCACTGCTTTGTTGGCAGAAGCATCCAGCACACCACTCATCTCTCCTGTCAGCACAAAGAGGAGTTAGAGATAAAAGATCCTGTTGCGATGGAAACCGTCTCCCGCTGACAGAACCTGGTGACATTTGTGCCGGTTGTTAAGATGATAATGTTATAGTTGACGGATGTATCACACGGTCCTGGACCAGTACAGGCAGGTGATAACGGTGGACGACGTCCAGCATTCACCTGCCTGCTCTTCCATTGACAAAGCTACATGTGCACACACATGCACAACAACACTCGAGCTATCCTCGGCGTGGGGTGAGGTCTCTGTTATTAAGCGTAATGAGGCAGCATGACTCTACCATGCAGACGGAGCAGCCGGGCACATGGAGTTCAGCAGAATCAAGCAGAGGGAACACATGAGGGAAATACAATTCTGTGTGGATATATGCTTATGCATGTAAGCTGTATATTTCTTCAGAAATAGCATGGTCAAACTGTCTTCAGGGCACAAGCATTCAGCAGAAAATCTATTTTATGAGGTATTTCATTTTAAAGATAACAGAGAGGATGAGGATTCAAATTATTAAGTCAATTTAATAAAGTTGGGATGAAGGGTCAACCCTTAGGCAAAAAGGATGCGTTCCTTAATAATTCCCTAAGGAATATCTGTACAGAAGGTCACGAGAACCATAACAGAGAACAAAATACAAGAACAAAATGGTGACAGTTGAGCATTGGGATGGATACTGGGATGTGAAACAGTCAGTGTCGTCGTCTCTTGACAGCTGTCAGTGTGGCTGTGTCTTGGTTCACAATGCTTGCATCATTATAGTTGTCTCTTGTTGCTCTGCAGGTGACTGGTGACCCCTAAAACCAAGGGTCGCATCTGGGCAGTCAGAGGGAAGGAGAGCATAAAAAATCAAATAAGGAAAAGAAAGTGATTATTGTTTCACTGCATTTACACCATAGGAACGCACAATACCCAATGCTCCTACTCTAAGTCCTTTGTGATTTTCTAAATGGACTGCATTTACATTACAATCTCAATCACCCACTCACACGCGCCTATGGCAACGAGATACCGTGCAATGCACAAGCCGGGGCGCTTAATTATCGCGAACAATTAGGGTTGCTCAACATGTGGACAGGAGCCTGCAGGACTGACCTGTGTACCTTACGATTACCATTTCTTAAGGACTAAGCTTGCACACTTCACTTCGGATAATGGTCAGCAGTAATGTTAAAGGTCCAGTGTGTAGGATCTGGCGGTATCTAGCGGTGAGGTGAGGTGGCCGATGTGAAAACGCGAATGGTCTTCTCTACAGCCAGGTCATTTGGGTCATTTGGAGCAGAGCCAGTGCGTAGAGTGTGTGTGTGTATGTGGGAAGTGAGTGGTGAAGCAAGAGAGAGAAAAAGAGTGGCAGTGACGGGAGTAACGTTATCGACTCCGGCCCAAGCAGGAAAAGTTTGGTTTGTCCGTTCTGGGCTACTGTAGAAACATGGCGGTGCAATATACCCGCTGTCTATGTAGATATAAACGGCTCCTTCTAAGGTAACGAAAACACAACAATTATTAATATCAGCTGATTATACACTAAAGAAAACATACATATTAATATTATATTTCATTTCACCCATCTTATTTACATTTATTAAAACGTGTTCTTTCTGATGTTACATTTTGGACATTTCTTGCTTTTGCTTTTCGTAAAATGCTCTTGTGTAACAAAATGTTCTCGCAGTCATATTCATCTGGCTAAATTTGGCTGGAATATGCGTAAAAAGCTATCCCAATTTCCATTTTCTCTGGGTCCTTTGCTATCCTCCGCACAACCGGCAATCCTGAACGACTACAGTAAATGGGTTTCCTGAAAAAAAGGAGAGAGACTGAGAGACAGGTGGAGAAAGAGAGAAAGAAAGAGAGAAGAGTGTTAAAAAAGTAGGCTACGGACATTACCTTGGCCAGACAATTGTGGAACACAATCATGAAAATGCACATAGCACAAGAGAGATAATGAACGCCCCAGGAGCAAGGAGAGTACCAGCCTGCAAATAACACAGATAACAAGCTCATCACATCTGGGTATGTGCCGTGCCCTGGGCAGAGCACTGCCTCAGGCTGCCTGGCTTTCACACCTCTGTTGCTCTGTTGTATTTTCACCCTGGGCTAAACACACAACATGATTCCTGTTTTATGAAAAAAAAAAAAAAAAAAAAAAAATCAATTTCCTCTGTTCAAGCTGTGATTGTGTGAATGCTGTGACTGCCGACATGCTCAAGTAAATGCACTTACATATAAGCCTTAAGAAGATTAGTGTGGTCACCTTTGGGACAAACACTGGTGTGAACTAATGGGAAGGTGTTTAATTCAAACAGCTTTTACCCAACTATCACCAACAAGTAGGAAGACCTGGAAATATGAGAGGTACTCAACATATAACAAGTTGTTGTTAGGATCTCAATATATTGAATGCGCCTCATTATTTTACACCATGAGGTAAGGTCAGTGAGCAGTTATAAAAAAATGTGATATAACAAATAAATTCTTACTGTGGTTCTTTTTCAGACTACTCTGAACAGCAATGTCTTCACAACCCTGATTACAAATGAAGACAAAGTGAACAATTGTTTAAAATTAACACACAAAAAGACAAAGACAAGAGAAAACTATTTCCATGGCTGCCTATTGCCTATTTTTCACTGCTAAATCTTTACTCCTAACCCACACTTTGCTAGGCCTGCTACGGTAAGACTATAGACTTAACAAAGGATTACACCCAATTAGAATGAGGACAAATGACAAACGTATGCAGATCCCAAAACAAACAATCTTGTGTTGTAAAATGCATCTCTCACTGGCAAGAAAAACTTCCAACCACAATGTGAATTTTAGAAAAATGGAAAATGGGACAAACAATTTTGCAGTATAACTGAATGAGTGGCATTTCAGATATAATAATTTAAGCAAGGACTTAATTGAAAATCAGTTCCGTATAGCCGCATCAGTCAATCGCAGTAAATGCAAGCACAAAGTGGCTTTTAAAAAAATTCACATTTTTGCCACATTTGATTATTCTTGCTGACTTTTAGTCTTGTAAAGGATTAGCTATATACTTTATGCTACACACTTTGGATTTTCATGTCTCTGCGCCAATGCAAGCGCTGGCCGGAGGCATTATGCGTTCAGGTTATCTGTCTGTCTGTCTGTACTTATGGACGTCCGTACGTAGGTCCGTACTATTCTCCTGAGCACGACATCTTAGGAACGCCTGGAGGGAATTTCTCCATATTTGGCACAAATGTCCACTTGGACTCAAAGATGAACTGATTAGATTTTGGTGGTCAAAGGTCAAGGTCACTGTGACCTCACATTTGAACGTGATATTTCTGAAACGCCTTGAGGGAATTTCTTATGCACAAATGTCCACTTGGACTCAAGGATGAACTGATTAGGTTGGCTGAGGCATCCATCCATTCATCCATCCATCCATCCATCTATCCATTACCTGTAATCGCATATACCAATCGGGGTTGCGGGGGGCCTGGAGCCGATCCCAGCTGACATTGGGCGAAGGCGGGGTACACCCTGGACAGGTCGCCAGACTATCACAGGGCTAACACTTAGAGACAGACAACCATTCACATTCACACCTACAGGACATTTTTTGTCAACAATTAACCTAACCTCCATGTCTTTGGACTGTGGGAGGAAGGCGGAGAACGCGGAGAAAACCCACGCTAACACGGGGAGAACATGCAAACTCCACACAGAAGGACCCCAAGCTGGATTTGAACCTGCAGGCATACAACCGTGAGGTGGTAATTCTAGTTATCCTTGATTTGAGTCTTAACTCTCTTCACGAGTCATCAGAGTTCAACTGCATGTGAAATTGGTCTGGAAATTTGACAAAGGTAAAACCAGACACAAACGAACACTGACCACCGACGTGTCCAACACACGTCTCCACTTCCCCTCGCCAGAGTCCCATGCTCATGTGATGTTGTTGCCAGTACAGGGGACACGGGGGACACTGGCAGAGCTGAAACTAGGACCTGCTGGCTGCATCTAGAGGATCGATGAACAGAGGGAGGCTTGGGCATAGACAGAGGCTGGATGATTTCCTGAAGTCTAACACATGGGTTAACACGAGCACAGAGACAGACATACACCAGCAAATGCAGCTTCTTTTTCATTAATGTACTTTGACAACAACGGTGAACTTTGCACTCTAACACCAGCTCATACTTTTAATTCAGTGCATGTTTTTTACTGTGTGCACTGTCCCTACATGTGAGCCACGTCAAAGACACATTTCCATTATGTTATGAGGGAAAACATCTTCTAACTAATTGATTCTCATAACTTCACCTTGGGTAGCTAACACGCACAACGTGACTGTTACTCACCCTTTTTAACAGCTCTTCTCTTCTCAGCTGCAATTCAGAAATGTATTTTGACACTATTTGAACGGCCTTGTTGACTCACGTCAGCTCAGAATTACTCAGAAAGTAATTGCAAAAGTGGAATTGTGTTTTCGGCTTATCGCGGTGTACTCAGCGTTAGCAATATCACATGTAAGTTACCTTATTGCAGTTTTTGTCGCAAACAGAACATACCCAACTTATTGCGCTCCAGGAATTAGTTGGTCGCAATCACAGACATAAATAATCTTTTTACAGTGAGATATATGAGAAAATAGACCCATTACTGACTGACAAAATAAGTAAAACAGCCTGTAGCAACTCTAAAACTAGTTTGTGACAATATGTATTGTCCAAATGGTAATTATTCTGAGGAGATTGGTTACACTGAATTAAATATATCTCATTTGTACTGCGTGAATTTGTTCAATAAGTTCACTTCTTACTGTGCTGTGAGAAATATAAGGATGTGAGAGATGTTTTCTTTGAAAAAATAAACAACATATGTCCAGATATGTTCTCCCCGGTCCTCAGAAACTACCATACTTATGTGGGGAGAAAAATAAATGTGCAATATTAGCTGCAAAATATGTTGACTGTTGCCATACAATAAGAAGTGCTGCAAGCTCCGAACAAGTTTCTGATTAACTACATCTGTAAAAGAATGTATATTTAAAATGTATGTGGTATATTGTGATTGTGATTATTTCTTGTGATTGTGATTATTCGTTAATGTCATTTCGCTTTTGCAATAATGTAACCTGAACATTCATGCCAATAAAGCTTATTTGAATTTGAATTTGAGTGTTTTATTTTTCTAAAGCATCGCACAATAGACGCCCCCTCGCTCCGAAAAAAAAATTAAATAAAACAAAAACAAAATAAAAAAAACGGCAACACAGAAAACATGGAAGCTGTAATGTTATAGATAATATACTTTATTAATTCTCTCTGATAAAATAAAATTACAAAATAATTTCAACCTCAAACGGCACTTTCCTTGTTCATAATTATTTAACGTATTGTTAATACATATATCATAATTGTCATGACGAATGAGAAGAATACTATAGTTTAGTAATATTAGATATCAGCTATAACTGCGTTTAATCATAATGGTAGAAAAAGACTAAGCAATACAAAGCTAGATTTCGTTAACAGCATACTATACAATATTCCAAGCGTATGTAATTCAGTATCTCG
>CAKAOH010020760.1:88670-113066 GCA_916701665.1 Sebastiscus tertius
GGGGGGGCAAAGGCATGTTAGGTATGAGCTACTTACCTGTGTGATGGACACGTGTGTGTGAAGTGGTTGCCCTACATAAATGAAGAGCACAGATGTGTGTGTGTGTGTGTGTCAACTGTGTGACTCACCTTTGAGAGGTCCACTAGTGTGTTGGCCTGATCACTGAGTTTCCTCTGCTCCATTTTCACACTGCGTAATCTGCAAACAGATACACACATATTAAATACACACACAGTTGAAACCCAGTAAATACACAGTTGTCTGTCCAGAGAGCTAATCCCTGCGGGTCCAGACAACAACACTGGAGAGCGGTCACCTTGTCTAATTCAACCTCATTTCTACGTGCAGTGTGTCGTTGAATTTAAACGTACAAACATAGTGCGCTCTGTCATTTAGTAATACAGGTGGAAGTATATTTAATGTTGACATAAGACTTTAAGCTCTAGAGTAAGCCAACAGGGTAGTTTTAATATTAAGAAACCTTACGAGGAATAAAGCCTTCAGGGAAATAAACTAAATGGAATGAAATTAGATCAAATAAGATAAAACGTCTTTTCCTCAGTCCAATTAAAAATAGGACTTGGCCGACTCTCAAAACACAATACAATAATTAGGGAACTAAAGGTTTAATCTGTGTTTTCAAAAAAAATAAAAACCCGCGGCTTCCTCCGTTATAATGAAGTGCAGATTTTATGAGGCTGCACCTCCAGATGAACTTGTTACGCTAACAGGATTGAACCAGAAAATGTGCCCATATTCCCATAAAATCACCCTGTTACTGTGTTCGCAGAGTCAGCTCCTCATGCACAGTCCACATGCCTCAGGATGAGCCTCTCTATGTCACAATTAAAACAGTCTTAGGTCTCTTGAAGGCACTTGTTTAAAGTCTAGACTGAACCGTTGAACATCAAAGTAGCATGCGTCATTAAAGGGGGCACTTAATTGTGATGCTAGACAGAGGACATACAAAAAATCTCTGAGTAAAACAAGCTTTAACAAGACAACTACCCTTGTGGCCATTAAGATATAACCAGACATTGCTATGGAAGAAGTGAATTACAATGCATGCACGTATTTGCATCTTCAACAACACTCCTAAGTAGAGAAGATGATATGATCTCTAATACTATAGTACACATTGCACTGATTATCCAATCCCACAGCTGTATTTGCCTGGAGTGAACCTGCCCTTCAGTAGATGATGATTCATTGTGTGTGTGTGTGTGTGTGTGTGCGTGTGTGTGTGTGGATTCATGCACTTTATCTGATTATCAGCGTTGATTCAACTTGTGGGTGGATAGAAAGTACAGCTGATTTCAAAAGGGTTTAGCTGCTCAGCAGCGCTGCTGTTGGCTTGTGTGCATGTGTGCATGTGTGTGTGTGTGTGTGTGTGGGTGGAGGTAAGGCGTGGTCTCACTGATGTATAGCCTGGAGGAACTTCCGCTGGTGTTTGCGGACTCTGCAGTGGTCGATCTTCTTCATCAGCTTGGTGTGTTTGTAGATGAGCCAGGTTTCCCTCAGCACGTTAGCCGCTGCATTCTTTATCTGCTCGCAGACAATAGACAAACACATGCACACACATTGTTAGCAACAGGTTGCCCCTGGCAACTGAAGCCGGCAACAGGTGTGAGAACAGAGAACAGGGCTGGGAAAACCTGTTTGAAAGATAAACAACAACAACAACTGGGGCCCCCAGCCATGTTCTGGGACCCAATCCCGTTCTCGGGTACCCAGCCATGTTTTCTGGGGCCCAACCCTGCTCTTTGGGGCCCCCAGCCCTGTTTTTCGGTGCCCCCAACCCTGCTCTCAGGGGCCCAGCCTCTTCTTTGGGGCCCCAAGCCATATTCTCTGGGGTACCAAGATAAGATAAGATAAGATAAGATAAGATAAGATAAGATAAGATAAGATAAGATAAGATAGACTTTATTGTCCCGATGCAGATACACTATGTTATTTTGTTCTCTGGGGCCCAGCCCTGTTCTGGGGCCCCGACCATGTTCTCTTTCAAACGGGTTTGCCCGGCCGCTCTCTCTCTTTTCAGTCCATTCTCCATTGTCTCCCTAACAAAGAAAAAAAAAATTAAACCATCTTTTTCTTCTTCGAGGCTGCCCTCATTCTCTCCGTCTCTCTCTCTCTACACACACCGGCTGGCTTGCCAATGCTTTTCATGCGCGCATAAACAGCTCTCTCCTTGGGGAGATTTAGCAATGAGAACCAACAGGAGTCTCTCACACACACACACACACACACACACACACACACACACACACACACACACACACACACACACACACACACACACACACACACACACACACACTTCTCTCCTCTCTCGGCCTGTCTATATGCCACATTATATCTTAGACTAACTCAAATGGGCCACATTATCTTGGCTGGTTGGAAGTAATTCACAACAGTACCACCGCAGTTCATTAGAACCAGTGATCTTCCATTTAATTATGACAGCAACTGAAAGAAACAATGGCGGCGTGGCTCTTAAACTAGCCGTCAAAGACAATCCTCATCCCTGCAGGAGAGACATATTAGAGAGATAGCCTTTGTAATGATGCTCACTCATGGAAAGCCTGATGGCCATCAGAGCTAATAGCAGGAGAGTTTTCTCCAGTTTACCGGTCAGACATGAGCTTCAGTTGTTCTTAACTCATACCATGTGAATGTGAGATTCCTGTGATTTAATAAAGGGCCCATTCAAAGTGTCAGTTAAGGCTTCAGGTCAATTTCTGTGGACAAGGATCAGGATTCATTATTTCATAACCATATCTGCTCTACCATGTCTCCTGTACTGTACATCTCTATAGGTTGCTATGTAATTACAACACAGGGGTCTGACACCCGGCTAAAAAAAAAAAAAAAAGCGCGGGTGGATACCATAGAGAAGCGAGAAGGGAGAGAGAATCTGTAAGGACATAAATTGAATGAGAGACTTCAAAGAGATGCTGAGCACTGAACAAAGAACAATTATACCCCCGTCTGAGGAGCACAAAAGACCCCGGCAGCTTGGCTAATCAGCACCTATCCACCGCAGTCAAGGACTGTTCACACACACGCACGCCCACACATAAACACATGCAGACAAACACACTCTGTTGGCCACGGATGAAGAGAGTGGGAGGCTCTGGGCCTTGCAGATGTGCTTTCAATGACACGGAGGAAGTCAAACCAAAAAGGGCTAATCCAACATACTATAGATTATATATGAAACCCCTCCAGGAGATTCAGTCATACAGCTAACTTGTCATGTTACCATCACTCTTAATGACAGTTAGCATTACAAATTTATTCTTTCCTTATTTATACAGCTTGTTTACTGATAAGATAATCAAATGTAAATCTCATGTGAATAAACCCACAAATATGAACCCACCAATATATATATATAAATATAAAAATAAAAGATTATATAATATGTTCACGCCATGACCAATGTGATTTGGATGTAAAGCTAGGGCTGGAGTATGAACTAAAGCCTGCTATCC
Source organism: Sebastiscus tertius (assembly GCA_916701665.1). Classification (NCBI taxonomy): domain Eukaryota; kingdom Metazoa; phylum Chordata; class Actinopteri; order Perciformes; family Sebastidae; genus Sebastiscus; species Sebastiscus tertius. The sequence goes on from CAKAOH010020760.1 coordinate 92,168, forward strand.
CATGTTTCTCCCTCTGAGCCTCATCTCCCAGTGTATTTCAATGGGATTACAGAACTCCCATCCACGTAGCAAGGACAAGCGCCGACAGAGCTGCAAAGATCCTTAAGAAGCATCACCAAAATGAAGACATGCTGCGCTATACATCAACGCCATTGTGTGGTAGCGCTGCATTTTTTGTGTTTTAAAGGTACAGTGTGTAACATGTGGCGTCAGATTGCAACCTTTCTCATGTGCTAAGTGTGTAGGACAACTACGGTGTAAGGATGTGACAATGAGGACATTTTAGAAGAAAAGATGACGCCCAATATCTGTAGTGCGCTTACTTTGGTCTTTACTGTTGGATAGCTGTGTGTCTGGCGTCTCCGGTCGAGCTTTCACTATAGGTCCGCTGCTCAGCCGCGCATGCCAGCCGTGACTGCTCCGTCCTCCGCACGGTGATTGCCTAATTTACGTTATGGTTCCCTTATAGCATTGGGTTTAAATCCAAAATATTCCCAAATAGGCACTTTTGCTTTTCAAGCAAATCCTCTGCCATGGTTTTGTCTGTCAACTTTCTCTCGTCCCGTGTGTGAAATCTAACTCCTGCTACTCTGAGCTGAGACTCTGTACGGAGCAGATGCTTTCACTTTCAGTTTGTAGTGTGTCGTCCGACTATGTATTGATAACGCGGCGCTGATACGTGAAAATGAACTAAATGGGTTTGATTTCTATAAAAACTGTCAGGGAAAGCCTAGTACGGTGGGCGACGTGAAAACACGAATGGCCTTGTGAAGAGTTACTCGTTGTAAGAGAAGCGTTGGTCATTTGGAGCAGAGCCAGTGTGAAGTGTGTGTGTATGTGGGAAGTGAGAGGTGAAGCAAGAGAGAGAGCGGCGGCGAATGTGTGTGGGTGAACAAGTGAGCTAGTGGAGCAGAAGACAGCGTTAGTTTAGCCTTGAGAATATCAAGTGAATGCACAGTGGAAGTTGCGGTTTGTGCAGAAATAAATGCTGCTGCTCCTCAAGACCAGAGTCTTGTTTCACGGCGGTTGAGTGGAGTGACAGGGGTTAACTCTGGAGCAAGTAATGGGATTGACTCCGACCCAAGCAGGAAAAGGTAACACAGTGTTTGGTTTGTCCGTTTTGAGCTACTTAAGAAACAGGGCGGCCGGCTCCGTGAAGAGGTAGTGTCTAGAAGGGAACCTGCAAGTTGGGGAAACTGTCGCGAGATTGTTAAGGTTCAGCATTGATCTCGAATAGTTAAGGTTAGAGATTGATCTTGCATAGTTTAGGTTAGGCATTGATCTCAAACAGTTAGGGTTAGGATAAGTCGTCAGGCAGCAAGTCTTGCAAGAGTTTTTGCAGATCTCAGATCAAATTTTGCAGTTTGCAGGTTACCTTCTAGACACTACCGTATGTAGATATAAGCGGCACATTCTAAGGTAACGAAAACCCAACGACTCTTATTATCAGGTGATTCTACACTAAAGAAAACATACTTATTAATATCATATTGCTTTACTGTCAGTAGATTTCTTTAATATCACATTTAAAATCACAACTGCTTTCACTGCTGGAGAGGATATTTGCACCCAAACGTCAGTGATAGTCAGTAAGAAGTTAATTTGCTTGGATTATGTTTTATCTCTAGTTTTAATCATGGGCCAGGTTAGTGAAGTGCACATTTAATACCCCTCATATCTACAGGCCCAGTTGGTAAATTGATATGTCAAATCCTATTTATCAGTTGATTAATCACTGCAGGGGGAGTGAAAAATGATGAATGATGGCATCTTGTGTCTGTCCGGCTCGGCTCGCTGAGGAAGTTTTTCACACAAACTTTCAACATCTGTCCAGCAGTGCGAGCTGTTGCACCGCTTCAGGCCATTTAATTAGACGATGCTAAAGCTTCACCCTTAATTTAAATCCCGGGGACCGCTCCGCATGCAGATGACAGGCACTGATAACGTCACACTGTTTGTATTTTACAGTTCATTCTCCCCACCACCCTCTTTATTTTCTCTCTCTCTCTCTCTCTCTCCTTCTGGGAGATAAAAGTAGAAACTGAGGCAAATTCATTTACAAAAATAAAGGGCTCAACATGAGCCGCTAAGAATACTCCACAAGAAACCAAACGACAACAGCAGCAGCTATTCCTGGACCATATGGCCTGTGCTTGGGCAGCCATGTTGGGGCCATATGGCTGGTTTGGGTCAAAGATCTGTTGTCATAGCTCCCCTACACGGCACACCTTATGGCAGGTACACGAGAAATCTGTTAAGACAAGGGGTTCCCACATCTCAGCATGTTGGGTGGTTGATGACATATTGCGGAGTGTAAATCAATCAGTGCAGATAGAAACATTTTAGAATTGTCATAACAGACACGACCACATAGTGACTTCATTTGCTGCTTATACTGAAAGCGGAAATCCTGGATTGTTTTCCCTTCAGTTTCCGTAGTGATGGAGACAGTTTTCTAAGATCAGAGGAGAAGCCGAGGTGCCTGACCCTTCCCACCCCGGAGAGCCTTGATGATGACCTATGTATGCAATTAGTAGCCTAATTAGGTGCTGTGGTGCTAGAGATACAATGGAGAAGAAAACACAAACAAACAGACCAATTACCTTGGCAACAACCTCCCACTTCATCAATGTGCCACGGTGACATGTGGCCTCACCTGCTCTGACCTTCCCCTCACGGGCATGAGGACACAGGGAAGAGTCCAGGCTCACACACACACACACACACACACACACACACACACATGGCCACAGATCCATGTATGCACACAAACACAAGACAAACAAATCAATAAAATCATGGAATTAAAATAATAATCGATTTCCTCAGGTTTTATACGTCTATGTGTTTTATGTTGTGTCCCCTGAATGAGCTCAGATCTTAAACAGGGCTCCATTAAGAGGAAGAGTTCAATTGGTAAAAAAAACCCATCAGAGCTATGCGTAAATACCTTTGCAGAGTGTCAAATTAGTCTTTGTCGCTGTCACAATACGTCCACACTAATAATGATCTATCTGGTGAATTAAAAGGCTGTCGGAAAAAAAGGAGTTATTTTTACTGCGTGGAGTGAAAGCTAGCTTGGTAGAAATCTTCGGGGGTTAGATTGCTCCCATTTGGCTAATAGTGTAAACATTGGAAGGCATTGCAGCACCTCCTCCTTGGCCGGAGCCCAGAGTGCACTCTGAATATTCAGAGAGGGCAAAGCTCTGAATATGCCACAGGGACTTCTCGAAAAGTGCTCTGATTTAACCAATCGGCCAGAGCGGAATCAGAATACATATTTTGGAGTGCCAATTTATAGGAAGATGTGACATTTTCAACTTTGCGACACGACTTAAAAACCTTGAAATACGAGGGCTGACCACAGAGACGGCCATATTCACACGGTCAATTGGCTTATTGCGTCAGTGAATGGCATTTAATTGACTTGGTAGTGCCATCAAAAGGAAGGACACACCATTCCACTCTAACAGTAAGTGTGTCCTGCTTTTTTCAATGTCGAGAGCGCTCTGCAAATGTCCAGGGTGATGTTCTGACCAGATGGACTTTCAGCTGCGCTCTGAATGAACCAGTACTTCAGTATGGAGCCACAGGACACTGCTGCAACCACAGTGCCAGCCTTTTAACCCATTTGTGCCCAAAGACTCTATTTTAGTAAGATAAGGAAAAATGCCAAAAAAACATTTGTTCAAAAGTCTTGACATTTGGTACAAACATACTTTGGGAAAGTATCTAACAGTACGAATTTGAATTTTTTAGATCACATAAAAAATAACACTTTTATTAATCGTCAAAATCAGGATTTTTGAAATATGTATGAATTTTTTTTTTACACTGCATGTATGTGCATATCTTGAAACAGTAGTCCCATGTGCACAAAGACTAGATGGTAAATGGACTTGCATTTATATAGCGCTTTTCTAGTCTTCCGTCCACTCAAAGCGCTTTACACTACATGTCAGTATTCACCCATTCACACACCGATGGCTATGCCTTCGGGAGCAATTTGGGGTTAAGTGTCTTGCTCAAGGACACATTGACATGTGACCTGGAGCAGCCGGGGATCGAACCACCAACCTTCAGATTGGTAGACAACCTGCTCTACCCTCTGAGCCACAGCCGCCCCTAGATACAGTATGATAAGAAAAACAACCTAAACGGTTTGACCGATTTTGAAAATTTCTTCACATTTGAGCTTAGGCAAGCCCAAAGAACATTTTCACCGAAGGAAATTTAAAAAATTGTTTCTGTTGCTGGCACAAATGGGTACACACCTCTTACACTCTGCATCAAGACAAGTCCTGACATCAAACATGAGCGCTTACAACCTCACTCACATGGTTGACTTAGGGGCTGTGTTAATGGTTACGTAATTAACATCTGTGTTAATCCTATCAAAGTGAGAGGGACACTTCAGTGAACACTGCATGGAAATTAACCCTCTTAGACTTGCCGATGTATGGCTTTTCCTTGATATATTTACAATAACGTTTTTTTTTTTTAGCAGTTTCCAGGACAGAAGTGCTCGCCACCCAATCCCTGAATGTCAAAATGTCAAACGTTTTTGATACCAAATCGCAGCATGGCTTTTTCTGTGGTGTTCCTAAAGGTCTTGGTGTCTTAATGTGGAGTTTTGGAGGGATTATTGATCATTTTTATCAATTCTTAAAGGGACTGCTTGTAACTTTTTAAGTGTATAAATGTACCGGGTCGGGACAAATGCGCGCTCGCCTATGCGCGCTCGCCTATGCGCGCTCGCCTTTGCGTGCTCGTGTGTGGCCGGAGCCTCCTCTCCTCTGCCTGCTTGCCTTCACGCAGACAGCGCGCGCGTTCTCGCGTACTTGCTCCACCTCTAGACGTGAACGCGCGCTCACTCCACACTGCAGAAGAGTTAGTAGCTCTGAGAATATCTAGTGAATGTATGGTGGACGTTTGTGCAGAAATAAATGCTGCAGCTCCTCCAGACCAACAGAGGTTTCCCGTGTCTTGTGAAGTAACGGGGCTCCTCAACGAGTTACATTATCGTCTCGTTACCAACCGGGTGCCGGTGTCTTCGGCTGCCAGCTGCGGTCGGGAGGCGATAACGTAACTCGTTGAGGAGCCCCGCTGCCTGAGCCTGCGCTGAGGCAGGAAAAACCAACACTAGGATCAGCATTGATTCATGGAGAGACCTTCGTCTGGTCAGCTAACATTACTGCCAAGCAGCTGAAATATAGAGTGATATTGTGGTTTTAGCTGACGTGTGTCGCCTCACTGTTTTGAGCGATGCTGCTTCATGTCTATTTAGAGCGAGCAAGCGCGAGCTTGACGCTGACTTTTGTTGATTTCACGGCCACAGGTGTCGCTGTTAAGAAGCATTTCTGAAAGTTACAAATAGTCCCTTTAATTGTTAAAAAATGGTTTAATTTAGCACCAAATCTGTGTAATAAATGGCATCCACCCAAAAATTGCTGCAACAACTTATGAAACATAATAGAGCATAGGAATGGCCATCATATACTTCTATCATAATCTTCCAAGCCCTTATACACTTTCACAATTTATTTGAATGAATGAATTACTTATTAAATTCATGTTTATTACTGATTTATGACTAGAACAGTTAGACAAACAGTGCTGAGCTGCATCTCAAATTAAGATTCAGGTTCCCAGCTTTCAAATGATGTACACCACTTCTTCTATGTGTCATCTACTGCTGACCTGCCATCTCCCCCTAAAGACCTCATGTACCGCCCTAAAAAAGACAAAAACGGGTCTATTTTGGGTCTTCGAGGTTTAACCCTACAGTGCATTGAACTACGAATGATGTTTTTAAAGCACATCATTCTCCTTGATGATGTTATTAGGTCCTCTGCACCCAATCTGCACCACACAAGATTTCAGCCTTGTCAGGTGAGTCTAAAAATCTGATCTGAGGATGAAAGCAGAGAACACACAAATGACGGAAAGTGAAAATATTTTGAAGTATGTGTCAGAGAGTGTCAAAAACACCACACACATTTGAACTCAAATGATCCGTGTGGTGCACAGATGTCTAAGGTAGTTAGTTTGCTTGATGGTTTAGGACTCTCTGTACAGCCGCACCCAAAGCTTTTTCTTACGCGACACACCGTAAAGATAAGGACATCAAACATTACCGACAACCGGCTTTACTGGCTAAGAGCGTCACTGATTGGCATTTAATTGACATTCTTGGTAATCCTTCAAAGGGAAGCAAACGCCATTTCACGGATATAGAAAGCCGGTGGGTGTGCTTTTGTGTCTATTTGTGTGTGTGTGCACATACGATGACGGCAGGATGTAAAGTCTGTCGTTGCATTATTCATCAAAAAGCCTTGAGTGATTTTATTCTCCTGTTACGATGATATGGCAGAGAATGGCCCCAGCCATGTAAATCAATGTGCATACAACAGCTTCAATCATTGCTCTCTCAGTAATAGAGGGCAGGAGACAATTACCACTGCATAAACCCAAGACCCTTTGAAGGAAATGTCACCAAGCAGCACGCTGCATTGTGTTGAATGGTGCCTCCCTTACTAGATGACTGGCTATGTTAAGGTAGTGGTTCACTTGATTGAGGAGGACGTTCACATTAAAATTCATGGTCTGATCTTCTCCTTTATCTAGGGGGCAGTTTGAGCTATATTCATGCAATGAACATCGTTGCAATTACTTATAAAAGTTACAAAAAACATTATTTTCCATTTAAAAATTGAAGGAGCGTAAGACTACAGTTGCCGGGGGCCACGGGGAAAGATTGCAGAGTAGCTGAACTAATTTGAAAAAGTAATTATGATTTGATTTAAAAATATATCCACATATGTGTTTAGCAGCAAAATAAACAAATTACAAATTAATGTGAGGCTGATTTTTCATGTATTTTCAGTCATAATAACCAGCTACGATAACAGAGTTCCAAACAACCTGAGTTGGTTGTATTGTAACACCTGAACAATAGAAGAAACACACAATGAAAACTTTCCTTTAAAGTAAATAACTATATTTCGCCCCTAAAAATGGATGTAGACTAACGTTACTCAGGGTAACAGGAAAATATTGCTAACAGTTATGAGGCATGTAATAATACCCATAACCTATTTTTCAATAACAGTTAGCGTAGCCTATAACCGTACTGTATAATTACACTAGGTCTCCAACTAATGACAGCTTATAATTTATTGTAATTTAACACATCCGTCTAGCCTCTCACACCCACGGATGCTCACAAGTCATTTTTTTTAAAGTCCAAGTCAAGTCTCAAGTCACTGTGTGCGCAGCTTAAGTGCGACTTGAGTCCATGTGCCAAGTCCAAGACCCCATCTCTGGTTTACAGCCATGCGAGTGGCTCAGTGAGGCTGGGGTTTGAGATGAATACTAACATGAGCATGCTAATATGCTCACAATAACTATGTTAACATCCATTCATCCGTTATCTGTAACCACTTGTTACAGTGTAAAAATACTCTGTTACAAGTAAAATTCCTGCATTCAAAATGTTACTTATGTAAAAGTACAAAAGTATCAGCATCAAAATATACTTAAAATACCAAAAGTGAAAGTACTCATTATGCAGAATAATACATATATATTATATTATTGGTTTATGATTATTGATTTGTTTATGTGATCATCACTTTAATGTGAAGGTGGAGCTCATTTTAATTACTTACATTTATATACTGCTGGGTAGCTAAAGCTATAGTAATAAATCACAATTTATTATTTTGTATTAATAATAATAAGAATCTTCAAATTAACTGGCAACTAAAGTTATCAAATAAATGTAGCGGAGTAAAAAGTACAATATTTCCCTCTGAGATGTAGTGGAGTAGAAGTATAAAGTAGCATGAAATGGAAATACTCAAGCAAAGTACTGCATGTACCTTCATAAAAGTTATTGTAACAATATCCTCTTTTAATGCTGTTAAATAACTCCATTCAAATTAGGGCTGTGTATTGGCAAGAATCTGGCGATACGATATGTATCATGATACGAGGATTCAATATATTGCGATTTATTGCGATACTGTAAGTAAGGCGATATATTGTGATTTTTTAAAATCTAATTTTAGGAAAACTGTCATAGTATAAAGAACATACCACCATGTATAAATAAGTAAAACATATTAATACAAAATGTTAACTTTTCTTATGCGATCAGAACAGTGAGATCTGCATTTTCACTTATCACAGTCCCTTTAACATCCAACATCACAGCACTACTTTGAGACGGCACATATACACTGAGAGGACGCATCTCTTTGCAAATGAAATAAAGTACTGACTGAGTTCATATTTGCATGTAAACTATTAATTAAAAATCAATAGTGTGTTCGAGAATCAATATAGTAATCACAATTCAGCATTGTCATATTCTATTTTCCCCAATATTTTCTTACACCCCTAATTCAAATGGGGGTAAAAGGTTGGGAACAGCTGCTTTAGATGGTCAGCTGAACTCCAGATTGTGAGTACATGCAAAAACTCACTCACACACACACACACACAGTTCAAGGTGTTAAACGTCTTGTGAAAACACTCTCTGGTTGACCCGGCCAGAGCCCGCAGGAAGACGAGACGAGAGCCCGACTCCGACAGAGAGTCCATTCAGCTTCTCTGTCGATATTTAATCCACACTGAAATTATTGATAACCCGACCACGTTCAGTCACCCAGATACCCCGCTGCCATAATGTACCCTACATATTTGATATGGGAGCTATTTTTATAACTTGGAACTTTCAACTGTATGAAAAATTGAAAAGGACCGGAGGAGGGAGGGAGGGAGGGAGGGAGAGATGGAGGGGAGGAGGCAGGGAGGGGGCAAGGACGAAGGGAAGGAGAGGGCAAAGGAGGGAGGAGAGGAGAGAAGGTGACAGAAAGAAAGAGAGCGAGAGAGAGAGAGAAAGGGATTTACTGTTTGAGAGACAAATGTCAGAGGAGAGGGGGGGTGGTAGGGTGGGGGGACGGCCATGTGGGAGGAAAAAGATCGGAGACGGGAGAGACGGTAAGTGAGGGAGCAGAACGGAGAGAGCGAGAAAGAGATGACCTTTTATTGCCTTCACTCACTCAAATAACATGGCACTCTGTCACAACAATACAGGGTGATAGTGTGATGTAGTAGTTGGGGAGGGTGAAGGAGGGGCAGTGAAAGGACAAGCCGTTTCGCCGGGCTAGTCTCAACCACCTTGTCTTCAATCCCTGAAGAAATCGGAAAATATAGTATTCACCCAAAGGATGATTACACATAAAAGCTGTACTTTTATGAATCCAGCTCTGCTGGGAGTCCCACTCATGGTGCATGCAGAAAAAAACGTGTGCTTTCTGTTACAGTCTCTCTTTATTCTCTCATTCACACCACACAAGCCTACTCACCCTCTTGGTGAGTTGTGTGTCCATCATGAAGTTGTGTACGTGTTTCTCTGCCTTGGTCAGCTCCAGCTTCCTGGCTACCACGGCAACCACCAGAGCCGTACAGCCGGCGCCCTGAGAGAGAGGAGGGAGGGAAGGAGGGAGGGAGGGAGGAGAAAACAGAGCACTGAGTCAGTCAGTTAAGGGGAGGAATTGGTAAATCGGTGGCTTTTTGGCCGGGGAATTAGCCCAGATGATTGAAGGGAACGAGGACAAATATGAGGAAGGGAGCCGCACGACAGAAGGAGAAGTGAATGGGAGAGAGGAGGGGATTAAGAGGGATAGCTCTGTTCCAGATCCACATTTCCTCATGTGGAGTGGCGAGCCAAGTCTATTTTCACTTCCAATCCATCTGGTGTGAGATCCCCTCTATATCGCCTCTATATGGGGCTGAAAAATATCCCCCTTTTAGATGGGAAAAAAACACATCAAAGATTGACACCACCTAATTTCATTTAATTGGATGCTGCCAATCTGAATTACACGGTGTCAGTCTTCTCCCGTCACCGGAGGCTTCGAGGCCTGCAGGAAGTGTAAAAGTATGAAACGCGGACCGGTTTGTCTGTACTCCAGCTCGACCCACATGGGACATTTTTTTTTGCAAATTCATCTGGGAGAGAGTGACAGCCGTCTCTCAACCAGAAAGGCATGCTTGAGAGGAGAAGAGGAGCAGGAACACAGGGAGGAAGACAGACTTAATTAACTTTCAGATCAGACACTGTTTTCAGTGGGGCTGTTGAGTGCTCACAGGTTCCTCTGAAGGGGCAGGCACCGAGAGGTGAGAAAAGATAAAGAGTGAAGTGCTATGAGTAAATATAAATGGGGAAGGAAGGAAACATGGAGGGTTGAATTCAGGAGGCGAGGGTGTGCACACAGAATAGGAAGGAGAGAAAGACGGAGAAGAAGGCAATGTTAATGAGGTCACACATCTCCTGATAAGTACTGAATTAAGATTAAGAGTGTTTAATGAAAATGAAGGGGTAGAGAGAGAGAATAAAAGGGATATAAGGAGAGAAACATAGTGAGTTCGAGTGCAAGGGAGCATGCGAGCGTTTTGAAGCGTGTAGGAAATAGCCAAGACTTCATCGTGCACACTCTTGAACGATAAGACAGGTTTGCCAAAAATAACTTTGGCTGGGTTCACTAAAATGTAACGCACAAACAGGCATTAGTGCCCACGTCTATACACTCATCCACTCTATTTGTGTTTATTCAAAAACTATGAATAAAACATGATGAGGGCCGATGGAAAACCCTCGGTGCGTTCATACATGTCTGTGCTTTAGGGGAGAAAAGCCCTCAACGAAATTGCTACAGTACAGTATGTACAAGTGCAGCGCGGCGTGCACGTATCCAACTGTGTGTGTTCAAAATTGTCCTCCTCGGTCAGAAACAGTGGGGTGCTGATTGGTTTGTCATGGCAGGCGATGTGTGTTTATGTGCATGCATGTGCTGCTAGTGAGTGTGAGTGTGTGTGTGTGTGTGTATGAGAGTTTGTTTGTGTATTCGCCTGCATCCATTTGATTTCAGCAGGGTTCCCCGTGCAATCTCCTCCGAGTGACACGGCTGATGATGGCTGTGCTGCTGTGATTTGTTTCATACGCCCGGGTGTTTCCCCCTCACTCTCTCCACTACAGCGCAGCCATCATCTACAGTACGGAGCTGTCAGAAAAGGGGGAATCACCCATCTGTCCTTCTGTGTAACATCCACCCACTCGCAGGTAAAAACGGCATCTCTTTAAGCTTCATGCGGTGGAAAACAAAAGAAGATGTTCAACAAAAAAAAGTGACATTTAATTTGTTCAATTAGAGAGCACAATACAAGCACTTAGAGGCAGACAAAAGCACAAAATAGGTTTGAAATGGCAGCTACTCTGCATCTCTTTAACCCGATGGTACCCACAGAACTCCGGTATATCAAGAGGCCGACAAACACAAACACACATTCAGACGGTATCACTTCACTTTAACCCCTGAACCTATTTGGCATTTATAAGAAGTATATAAATAGCTGATGAATGGCTTATAAAGTGTGTTGTTGATTACTCAGTTCTGATTGGTCAATGTTATTTCTTTATAACAGACCGTTGCTATGTTTAAAAGACCGTTGCTATGGACGCAGTTCTGATCTCGGACTCTGGCGGACTTTTTTTGTTACAAAGTATTGATTTCTTAAGTAAGTAGATGTGTAATAAACGGGATAATGTACAGCTAGCGAGTCATTGTTGTGAAATAAACCCCTTAAGGGCGATGCATGACCCTGTCTGGGTTTATTCTCAACAATAACCAGCTTGCTGAACATTATCCCTTACATAACGTAGTTGTGAGCAGATATAAGACAATTTTAAGTGTTTATTAATACACAGTATTTGTTAACATGTATAACTTTATGAATAAAACTAAACTACATGAAGGGGACCCCAGGAAAAAACATTGTTTTTCATGCACTGATCAGTTTTGAGATTTTGCCTCCATAACATGTCTTCTTTCAGACTAGTGGAGAGAAAACATCTGAAATATCTCTATAAGTTCAAATATAATAACCTTATTCACCCGTGTCTTGCAAAATGTATGGAATTTTACTCAGGCCACTTTTTTAAAACGTTTTTTCTTCTCATGCTATGCGCCAAAGATCTCCACTTCAATAGCACTTACACTGAACTTTCATTCCTATCTATATTCTGAAGGTTTTTACAGAGGGGTTTGTTTATATATCATTCATAGCCTGATTCAGATAACATCAAAAATAGACTTGACTGTTGACAGTATTTACTGATTCATGGAGTGATAAAAAGAGATTCCCTCGGTAAACATCTTTGACTATAATATGTCAACAAAATGAAACTTTATATAATATTCAGATTTCTGAATGTATATGCAAATACATGTACGCATCCATGACGCGCATTATCTGATATGAGTTCTAATTTAGACAACACACACCTTTTTGCGGTATATAAGAACAACATGTTGTGGCAGTCTACCACCATCCACCCACTCACAACGACACAAGAACACACACTCACACCTGGCACCCCCCCAGGTAGCCTCGGGGCAGTGGTATATTCCAACACAGTTGGCCTTCATCTGTTGTCATAGTAACGACAGTGAGAGTTTCTCCTATAGACACTCATTACAATAATTCTCAAGCAGGAAAAAAAAGCAAATCCTGTTCCCTGCCCTCAACCTTTAACCCCCTTTTTAAAAATCATCTTCTCCCTTCACTTTGCTTTCCAATGACCTGCTGCGCCTCGTCTCCCTCCTTCACCCATACGAGCCTCACCCCCTACCTGCATCCTCACTCCTCCTCCTCTGATGATGATCAACGGATACAAACCACTCTGGAGGGAGCGGGGAGAGTGCGTTTGTGTGACAGGAGAGGAGAGTGTGTGTGTGGGAGTCACACTAAAGAGTGTGTGTCAAGCTCTGTGTCAGTGTTGTGTGGAGGATGCAGTTTGTATCAGCCCCCTGCTTTGTGTCTCTGTGAGTGTGTGTGTGTGTTAACGTTACAATAAGAGTTGTACTCCAAACCACAGATTGGATGATTCACCCAGCAAACGGGGGTCTTTGTGTATGTGTCTTTGTGCATGAGTGTATTTATTCACACATTTAAAGAGACTACAAAGAAAGTAGGTGAGCTGGTAAATACAGAGACGCTGGACAGACACTGGGAGTTTTTTTGGGGGAATGTAAGTAGCGAGTGAGAAATATAGACACCAAAATTATCTACGTGACCCTAGTAGACTAACGACTCATAGTGCAATAATTTCCATAATGACACTAGTAATAACAAGAGACCCAAATAGATCCGTTTTTGTCTTTCTTTAGGGGGTACAGGGCGTCTTTAGGGGGAGATGGTAGGTCAACAGAAGTGATGTACATCATCTGAATTTAATTTGAGATGCAGCTCAGCAATGTGTGTCAAGTTGTTCTAGTTATTAATCACAAATAAACATGAATTAATTAATTAAAATGAATGGTGAAAGTGTTTAGGAACTCAGAACATTATGATAGAAGTATATGATGGTCATTCTCATGCTCTACTATGTCTCATGAGTTGTTGAAGCAATTTTGGGGTTTATAGCATTTGTTACAGAGATTTGGTGCTAAATGTAACCATTTTTCACCACTCGAGAATTGATAAAAAATAATCAATAATCCCTCCAAAATACCACTTTAAGACACCAAGACCTTGAGGAACACCATAGAAAAAAAAGCCTTGCTGTGATTTGGTATCAAAAACTTTTGACATTTTGGAGATTTCTGCATTTTTCAGCGATTTGAAGGAGAGCACTTCTGCTGTGTAAACTGCTCATAAATCCCCTTATTCTCAATCTACGTAGGAAAGCCATCCATCCTCTGAATGCTCTAGGTCTCTAGTTTGTGGCTGTGAAGTTTCGTGAGGCTGTGATTATCCTAGAGGTCACCACAGGTCATTTTATACAGTGACATCAAGTTTAAAAAAAATGGTCTCACTATAATGAAATGGCTACTATGACATGTTGGTACCAACAGATTTCTTAGATTCTCCAGTTTCATGTGATACCAGTATCTTCCCTCTAGCTTTAAGACTGAGCCCGCTACAGCCTCTTAAAGACATTAATGTCGGCCGGGATTGCCGGCGATCCTGCGGGTCTCGGAGGGGTAAGTGAAGTAACTTGCTTGCTATGGAAAATATTGATGGACTTTTGATTTTGAGAGTTATGTCGAGGGCTTTATGATTTGCTCCTCACCATCATCCAGCGGTCATTAAACTGCATCTTAAGGCACTTGTACACTGGCGTCAACGCTCGGCGACGGTGGTTGCTACTTGACTTCAGGCGCACTTTAACGTAATCCACTCAGCACAAGTGCATAAGGACTGTGGACAAGGAATACAGAAGACTGATGCAGCAATGGCATTGGTAATAAAATGCTATTTTAGCAGCTTATTGCCTTATTTTCTCGATGGAACAAAAACAATTCAGAAGCCGGTGGTCACATTATCACATCTAATCATGTAACTTGACTGATCTGAGGACTGTTTAGGGCTGCTTTTTTAAAATGTTAAGTAGTGTTCTTCTTCTGTACGAGCACATTGCCTTTATTTTTCATTCGTTTTAACAAGCTCAACTACGCTACTGGCATTATTAAAGCTTATGCGCAATGGTTCCCTCAGTTTTTAAAAACATTAAAAGGACAAAAGTGACATCCATGGCATTATCTGGTTAATGAAAAATGACATTTCAAATGTCTCATCCAGGCTTCCTCCTCTTTTTTGTAGGAATGCCACTTTGAGAAACACGTCGATAATGTTGTACTTAACACATTGCATGAGTCTGTTATTCAGAAAAGTAATATTATTACATAATTTGGTTAAAAAACTGTATTATCGCCAACTCAGGTGAGCACCCACTGTGCAGTGACTTTCCTCTCTTTAGCTATTCAGTTTTCTATTACTCCCTGTACTCTCCTCTTTGGCAACATAAAACAACACTGTGCCTTATGAGAGAAATACTCAGGGAACATATTATCATCATATTCGGAGTCCTTATTTTTTTCTTTCCTGACCTTATAAAGACTCAGCAAATCCACCAATCTTATTAGCACATTTAATTTGAATTTACTTGACATTTAGCTGTAGAGCTATTAAAAAAATCTAATTTTCTTCTATTTGAAATGACACAAATTTCCTTCAATTATTCAGAACAGTGTATGCTAAAGCGATAGCATGGAGAAGTAGAGTAGTGTTCAAAGTACTAAATGAGTTGACCAAGTGGACCAATTTCCACTTATTCCCTTAAACAAACGGACGCTAGAAACGAAGAAGGAAAAAGGCCAGTGAAACGAAACAGAGACGGGGAATGAGACAGAGAGAAAGACAAAGAAATGAATAGTTTGAGGAGGGAAGAACACCTGTGAAGTGATGCAAGAAGAGGAGCTGTCGGCAGCTGAAACACTGATACTAACAGATGGACGGTAGATAGAAATAAACACATGGCCTCAGGGAAGGAGAGACGGACAGAGAGGAGAAGAGAGAGAGATAGAGGGATAAATAGAAAGAGAGACTGAACGAGAGAGAAGTAGATAGTGGTACATAGAGAGAGAGAGAGAGAGAGAGAGTGGGAGGACATGGCACAATGAAAGGTGGGACCTTCATTATGCAATGAGGACAGACAGGGGAGTAACACACACACACACACACACACACACACACACACACACACACACACACACACACACACACACACACTCACACTCACACACACACTAACCCCTAATGTGCTCTTGTTTGCACGCCTACACACCAAAAACACACAGAAGCACAGATGCTGGCTAATTCAAGGAGGATTGACTAAATTACACAAATGGCAGAATTTCTCTCGGAAATGACAGCATGCTCTCTAATCTGCTGACCTTTGAACGAGGCGAGGACAGCGCCGAGGGGAGGGACAGAGAGCGAGAGAGAGAGAGAGAGAGAGAGAGAAAGAGAGAGAGAGAGAGACGGGGGAGAGGGAGGAAATGTACTGACCATGATTCCTGTGAGCAGACAGACTCCTTTTCCACAGTAGGTGTGAGGAACCATGTCTCCATAGCCGATGGACAAGAAAGTGATGGAGATAAGCCACATGGCTCCCAGGAAGTTACTGGTCACGTCCTGGGCATCGTGATACCTAAAAAGAAAACACCGTTCGTGTTCAGAGGATAAAATCAGTCAATAGTAAAAAATATATAAATAAAAACAAACATAACTGGCACACTGGTCCTGTCTGCAAATGTGGGCGTTTAAACCTCAAACACGTGACCTCATTTTTTTTTTTTTAAAAAACAGCAGGTCTTTGCCGCCATCATTCCTGCCCTATGCACAACACTGTTGCCGTAGCAACCAAACCTGGTGCAGATCTGAAACAAAGTTGTTTTCTCAAAAAACAAAAATGCAAATTTTAGCCTTGGATGTTGGCAATATCTGCTCTATTCTCGAGCCTGGAGGAACACGCTCTCTAAATTCTCAAATTTGCACCTTGTTTGGAGCATTTTCAATTGAGTCTTAGAAGTTTTTTCCTTTCGATAATTTGGTTTGGAGAGGAGAGGAAATGCCAATTAAACTTGGATGTGAACCAAACAACGGCTTCCCAGCAGCCGGCCAATGATGCATCTAATCAAGCTTATTAACCAACTGACGTTTTCCCATATTTCCTTGATTATTTCCAAAAAACGTTTAAACCCATCGAAAGGGAAGGTCACTTTTGACTTTCCACTTGATGTTACATCGATAACATTACATCATTCGTAAAATCAGATTATCAATCTCTGTAGGCAGACAATTTGATTTACTGTTTGAAACTGAGTTTCTCAATAACAGCGAGACGGCTATGCCAGTAGCTATTTTGTATCAGAGCATCTGCCTGCTGGATTCAAATAAAGTCAAATAAATCAGCAGTCTGCTCTGCACAGCCTCAGAGAGCAGCTGTTAACTACCCAAGTCCAATATATGTTCGTCTACCTGTGTATGTAGAAACCTTTCAGGACAGAAACCTCAGAAAAACTATCATAAATGCTCTGCAAGGTGTTAAAAGTATGGGGACATTTCAGTTTACTATTAAGCATTTATAAGCAGAAGATAATTAATAAACAGTTTATAACACATTATCATATAGTTGTGTAGATTTTTAAAGTATTTATGAATGTCCTTGTCAACAACTATTAATCTTCCTGTGAAGCATTGGTAACATGTAACATGTAAATGTACCTATACATGATGAATGAATGATTAATAATATAGAATATATACAGTTGTAATTATGAGATACGATGTATTAGATTATTATATGCATTTACGAAATGTATTCATGAAGTATTTACTTATTTATAAATACTTTATCACTCTCCGTGACAACTGAGCAAACATCATCCGTTGATGAAGATGCATCTGAAAGGCCTGAGAGAAATGTAAATGGACCTTGAGTTAAAGCGATGTTTAAACTGTTTTCGGGAATAAGTTTATTAGTTTTCTTAGATTTAGATGAGAATATTGTTACTACTCTCAGATCTATCTGGGAAATATAAAGCTACAGACAGCAGCTGGTTTGCTTAGCTTAGCATAAAGACTGTAAACAGAAGGAAACAACTAGCGTAGCTCCGTCTGAAAGTAACACAATCCTCTTATCAACGCTAGCTGTTTCCCTCTGTTTCCAGTCTTTATGCTAAGCTAACCCAACCGGCTGCTGGCTGTAGCTTTATATCTACCAGCCAGACATATATAGCGGTTAAAATCTTTTATTTCCCAAAATGCCAAACTATTCCTTTAAAGGGGAACACTACCCAAGTGGCCAAGGAAAGTTCAATTAATATGTGTGAACATGAGCTACTCTCTCTTAAATCCAGAAACCGGAGAAGTAAGTCTCAAACTTGTGATGTCATAGGGCAGGGGTCAGCAGCCTTTACTATCAGAAGAGCCATTTTAGGCAAAAAAAAAAAATCTGTCTGGAGCCGCAAAACATTTGAGCATTGTGATGAAGGTAACCGAGTTTATAGTCTAAGTATACAGTATATAATTCTAAGGCAGTGAGGACCCAAGTGTAAATGTACTACAGAGTACTAGGGCCACATTGAGGGAAAAAACATCGGAGGTTTCCAGAACAAAGTTGTAATATTACAAGAAAAAAGTCATAATATTACGAGAATAAAGTCATAACTTAATGAGAATTTTTTTTTAATATTACGGGAATAAAGTCATAACTTAATGAGAATTTTTTTTTAATATTACGAGAATAAAGTCATAACTTTACGAGAAAAGAAGAAAATAACACGTAGAATTACTACTTTATAATATTATGACTTCTCATAATACTACGACTCTTTTTCTCATAAACCTATGGCTTTATTCTTGTAATATTATGACTTATTTTCGAAATCTCAGATTTATTTTTTTCCCTCAATGTGGACCTAATACTCCGTCGTACTGTTGTACCATAGACCTACAACAATGATGAATAAAAATGAAAATGTAAACAAAAAAACAGTTATTCATTTCCATTATTAAAAAGCCACAGGGAGCCATTTGAGAAGGGCTAAAGAGCTGCAGGTTGCTGACCCCTGTCATAGGATATAAAGTCTGGAGCTGCTCCATAGACAATGAATGGGAGACTGATTTTGTGGACCCGCAGGATGTTTGTTTTCTCTTTTATACCCAAATGAGCTTTATTCTATTGTAGTGTTGTCAGCTGTGAAACAGAAAATGTGCCCATATACTCAGATCATTCCACTGGGTGCTCTCAGTGTCATCTACCACATCTCTCCCCATTCATTGTCTATGGAGCAGCTCCACACGTTATATCCTATGACATCACATGTTTGGGTTTTCGCACTCTAGTTTTTGGATTTGGGAGAGAGTTGTTCATGTGTACTAATATTCTTTTGGATGAATAACATGTATGATTTTTTTTTTTCTAAAATAAAGTGCTGTCTTTCAGAACAGATATATTGTGTATTTATGAGACAAAATGGACAAATGAAGAAACAACTCCGTCGCCTGGATCAAATCAAGTGTACAACTGGTGAGAAAGCCTCATAAACTGACGTCTAAAGATGGAATATGTTGCACACATGTCCCAGATTATATTTCCTGCCAATTGAATTTCATTGCTCAGTTGAATTCCTCAGCCAATCACAGCCTAGTCAGTCTATCTCATGCACATACACGATAAAAAAAACACACCCAAAACAAACCAGATTTGCAACTGACCTTTCGCACACTCGTACGGTCCAGGCAGCGATGATCCACAGAGAGATGCTGAAGACCAGCAGCACCGTCCCGGGGCAGATGGTCATGAGGGTTTTCATTACAAACCGTGTGTTGAAATGCACCTGCAATAAGTGCACACAGTCAGTATAGCAGAGCTGATAAATGACATTGTAAAACACACTTTTTCAATGGGTTACTACTACTTATAGCTCTAAAATCCTCATCCCGTACAGCATTTCCCAGTCAGACTTGATGTTTTACTAATTGGTCTTCTGTGTAGCTTTGATAGCGGCCGCACTCTCACAGTCTAATTGGAGTCAAGATCGGGGCTCGCCCTCTGACTCGGGTCGAGCTATACAGTGCCTTTGAGTAATTGGCCTATTTCAGTGTAGTTTGGCTCATTTGTCACCAACTTCTGGCAGATGGATGATCTGAGAGCAACGGTTGAGCCCTGGAAGGGTTAAGCAGCTGATAAATGAGTTGTCATGTTGGAGCCGCACTTCAATGGCAGCTTCACCTCCTCTCCCCTTCGCCGTAACCCGAGGGTCAGAATAGTGCCATCACAGATACACTCGCAACCCGCGAAATTGCCCATCTAAAATCTACTCCACCACACGCTACTACTACTTCCTGACACAATAATGTTTATCGTTTAAAGTCATTACAAACGAGGGCGCCGATCATTCATTGCACGGCTTGTACACATTTCTCCGCACTCGTATTGCAATCTCATTCGAGTCCTTTCTTTTCATGCCCCATTTGAGCCGTACGCAATATCTTGTTCTCATTTCACGCTCCCATCTCATATTGTATTGCGAAAGATCCACCACAGCTTACATCTAAGTCTCCACGTACGGCAATGACAAAAGAAGAGGAAGGGCATTTGAACTGGTGGATGAAAAGAAACAGGGTGACTAGAAGGACTTGAGCTAGTTAGAGAGAGACAGAGGCCAAGAATGAAAGGGGCAAGGCGGACACAGATTGAATTCTGAGGAGAGAGCTCTTGACCTTAATACCTTTACAACCCCTCACCTCTCTCTGGAAAAAAGCTTTCTGATGACCACACTCTTTGAATGCATACTGCACAATACACACAAAACCCCTCTGACCTTATTTAGGGCACCTATACTCCTGGAGGAGGCGTCGGTGAAGAGTTTGCTATGCAGAAGCATGACTCTGGCGATGAGGTAGAGGCGCAGGAACATGGGCACGCTCAGCACCATGTCCAGGTCGGCCTCGGCCTGCGACGGCGCGTATGAGAAGGCCAGCCGCGCCCGCCACTGGAACTTAAAGTCCCCCGGCACTGGATGCACCGCGGACACTAGCAGCTCCAGAGCGATCAGCAGAACCCTCTCCATGGTCATGGCGATGCGCCAGTCGTCGGCTCCGTTGTCGATGACGAACAGCTGCGGGGACAGGAAGGACATGAGGAGCGTTAAAAGAGGGAAGGACTTGTTTTTAATGTGCAAACTTTTCATCATTCATCAGTACAGCTGACTGATCGGATGATTAAGAGAACGAGCAGCAATTTAGAGTAAATGTCTCTTTCCCCGAGATGTAAAACACCATCCATCTAATCAGTAATCTATTCAGTCTCCACACAGTGCTTTGGCTCATTTTCAAGTAACCTACAACTCCGACTAAAATTAAACCAAAGTCATCTGGAGCGGCTGCTCTTAAGCAAAACAGGCTCCTAAATATTATTATTATTATTATTATATATATATATATATATATATATATATATATATATATATATATATAT
>CAKAOH010020761.1:0-29810 GCA_916701665.1 Sebastiscus tertius
CTGTAGTGTAATCTTTTCCTAAACATAACTAAGTTGTTTTGTTTCCTGTGAAGACGGAACTTTATTTTGAAGAGACTGTATACATATAATGAGTGGAAATTGACACGTGTTGCAGGACATTCGTAGGAATATGAAAAATGAGGAATAGCTTTTTGTAAGATATCATACGAACCATTGTATGAGGATACGTTGGGTAGTGTTATTACAATCTCAGCTAATGTTAAGTAGAGGTGTAGCAGTGTTACTTTAGGCATTCTGCCCACTTTATGGTCCTCATTGCTATGGCTAACATAGTTAGTAATGTTGTGAGTGGGTTGAACAGCTATAGAAATGGTTTTGCCAAGTGTGTCCCATTCACACAGTAGCTGTTCTCTGGCCGAGAATTTCATGAAGGCTATTTGGCTGTAGCACCATGCCTGTCATTTTGCATTTAAAAAAGGGACTCTTTTTTTAAAGTTTAGAAATGGGACGAGTGTCACGCAGTCCTAAGAAGTGCTGTCTTTATGGTCGAAGAAGGAAAAAGCTTTAGTGTGGGAGGAAGCCAAAGAGAGAGCCCTTTGGTTGCCCTCAAAACAGTTTTGGCAAACACTAAGATGACTCAAGGGAGAGCGGTGCTTTGCTCAGACAGTATTCAGCAAAGGTCGGGAACATCTGACCTTGAGTGGATATACAAAAACATTTTGAAGAACCCATTTCTCCAAGGCGGGCTCTGTCCTGCAAAAAAATGTGAGCTTCCATGTGAGGCAACATGAAGATGCAGGAGGTATGACGCTCGTTGCAGCACTTTCTCTGCTTCTCTGTTAGACACACAGTTTGACAGTTTGACACATGAAGAAAATTGAAGGCAACCAGGTCAGATATTACATTGAACATCCGCCATCCAGCTGGTTGAAGGAAAAACATCTTCATCAGAGGAAAAGCATCCAGCCTCCTAGCTGTGCAAAAATGTGTCAACAATTCCAGTAATATGGATCTATTACTAAAGAGTAGCTGTAACTGTGATCAGTGATCAAACAGTTATTAACTGTAGCCTATTAACAAGAATCAAAAGAGTAGTTGGGCAAAATCATAAAGCTAGAATTGTATCTGTTTACATTAATCATAAAGTAAATGTATGCATGGGTTTTTGTGTTTCAACTTCCAGCATGCGTGGACTTCTATTGGTGGGGAGACTTTGAACGTGAGGTTCAAAAGCCCCTCTGCCACAAAGGAGTTGAAATTGTTTACATTTTTTTTCCACAAATCCACTCCTACACTACGCTTCCCTTCATCAGCTTTAAATGATCATATTTATGGACCAACAGTATTTGCTTTCTAACAGCAAATGCCTGCCATTTCGACTCTCAAACTGCAGATGTGCCTGTAAAAAAATGAGAATTAATATTTATACATGAACAAAAAGTGGACAAACAACACAAAAAAACAGTACAACAAACCCACTGAAAACGTAATGAATAATAATAACAGTCCCTCCGAAGTGTTAAGAACGCTGATTTGCTGTAACTTACACTATTCTTCCCTTGTAGGTGTTGAGATGTGTGAATGCAGAGGGTATAAATGATTGAAAAAACTCTATATTTTCAATTGTTGCGGTTGTAAGTATTTGGCCTGAGGGAAGTGTCTAGAAGAAATAGTGGAGAGGATGTGATGATCCTCAAAGGATGTTATCTGCCAGCCCACTAACTGCCTCCAGGAGAAGGCTGCCAGGGAGCGGAGTTGGCAGTCGTCCTGTGATTTTGGTTTCTGAATTATTTTTGACTGTAAGGTGAGTGAATCAAAAGACCGACTCAATTCAAACGGGACTGCAAGACCTGGATTAGTGTGGCCCTAAAGCTCTTGAAGTTTCATGGGATGTTTTTTTTTTTCCTTTAATAATTATTTTGGGGGTTTTGCCTTTTATTGGATAGTCAACAGAGAAGAAACAGACCAGAGGTACGAGGTGATAGAGGGGCTTGTCTTGCTATACAGGTCCCAGGCCAGAAACGAACCGTGGTTATGTGAAATGCGCTATAACAATTCAGCAACCAGAGGCCTGTACTACAAAGCGAGTTCAACACACCCACGGTATCTTCTCGTTATCTAGTTTAACTAACCCTAACAACCGCGATCCCACTAAACGGTCCTACGGTGGTGGTTATCAACTCGGTAAGTCAACCTGGGGTATCTCAATCTGGCTATGAGCGCGTTCACATGAAAGGTGCTGTGTTTGCAGCATGTGACCAATCACAAACATGGACGAGTCTACTGTCAGGAGAGTGGCATATTATACAAACCAAGAGCAAACTATAATATTAGACAAATCCAAAATAGTTAAACACATAATCCAGACTAAAATGAACACAGTTGAAGCTGTCAATGCTGATGTGTGAATTAGTAAATTAACAAACCCATTAATTTATCGCAGTAGTCAAAAGTCAGATATAGTCGTCTAGATGGGGCAGTGATATTAAAAAAAGCTTTCAAAATATAATGGATGAATAGATTACACTTCATTACACTCTTTAAGACAGAAGTGCTTGTCTGATGGTTGAACAGCATCCGACAATTTCTGTAACTTTCCAAAATCTGTCAATTTTCATGTGCTCACCCGAGTGCAGCACCACGAATGCCTTCAGACTTGCTTGACAGCACGTCGTACATACTAGCTCATTTCTAGCGTACCCTGACCTTTACCCTGCTCCTGACCTTTTGATGCTGCTCTGCTTTGGATGAGAGGGAGAACACAAGCTTCTATAATGACTCTGGGATTACTATGAGATTAATAATTATTATAATCATATAGCAAAATGTTGTTGACGTTTTCAGTCAGAGACACTTGTTAATGATTGTACAGTGTAGGTTTCCATGATGCTACCACTTCTACCATGTTGTAAAGTGGAAACACAGTGATCAGACGCAGACCTGGATATTGTGTGACCTGTGACGACCAGGCATAACACTGTCTTGTCTAGTGTGAAGGCAGCCCGTTCGTCCGAAATGTCATATGGATGACACGATAATGTGCGTGGCATTTAGCGTGCAATAAGAACGCCTTTCTTGCTTTTGGCGTGGCATTTGTTAGGCTACGCCGTGTAGTCTGTACTGACTGCAGTGTAAATGCATCAGCGTAAATATGCTACAGTCAGAGCTGGTGACATAGAATAAAAAGTGAGACAGACCACTTGTGGCGGGTGGGTCGGGAGGTGGATGGGTCCAACAAACACAGGACTTTTAACCAGGAGACCGATGTTTTGTTTTGTACGTTACGTTGGTGACGTTTGTCACATGTTTTTTAGTGACATTTGTGTAGAAGTAGTTATTTATTTTGGTCCTTATTGACAATTTTCCATAAGGAATGCACATAATAAAGAATAGATAACAATGATTAATGCAAGTAAGTTGACTGAAAAGGTGTAGGCTGAAGCTTAAGCTTAATATACCTACCCTTTTTTGCTTAGCATATTCAAATAGGCAACTCATTCACTACTTAGTTTAGACGATACAAAAACACGACAAAACAGAAACAATAACTAATAATAACAAAAAACAAAACAGAAACATTAACATTCTAAATGTCTCATACACAATAACAATCTTCAGTTTTATACATGTTTACCATATTATTCAAAAAAATTATTTATACATTTGCAGAGTTAACTACACGTTTAATTCCTTGTCACAACTATTCCACAAGTTAACCCCATGACAGATACACATAGGGGTATCACATGTTTTCCGTTGTTATGTTCCGTTGTTTCCATACTTATTTGACTTTGAGTTTACGTACATGACGTTTTTCATAAACCTAAGTGAGTGATTTTGTTGCCTCAACCCAACTGCGGACGTTACCGTAGTTTTGTTGCGTGGCGTATCAATGACACGCGAAAAGCCTAAAGTGCCTGTCCTCATGACATGCTGAATGTCCTTATATTGTTGTGCTATTTATACGCCTTCCCATGAGACCAGGTTGCTGAAGGAGTCATGACTTTGCCGCATCATGCATGGATTCATATCACAAAGTGGTGTGTGAAGTCAGTTGTCAAACGTCTGGGTTAGGTTGGGGTCAGTGTTAAAAGTTCTAACATTTAGCCTTTGGCCAGGTGCAACATGAGAGGTGTTGAGAGATGCATGAGACTGTTGTTGGGATGAACCCATTTGAAGCTCTTATGTTGAAGTTAAAAGTGTTTTTAACTGAGGACAGTGAACATGCCCAGTGCTCAGAGCTGTCAGCAGTGCATCCCATTCCTCTCCTAAGTAAACATTGAGAGAAAGAATACAGCTCTGTAACAAGAGGTCCCAGCAGGCCTGCAGCCTCACAGCTCAGTGAGTTAGCCAGCAGTTGAGCTGACTCAATCTGTTTGACTTTCTCTGTGGGGCACATGGAGCCCTGGGCAGGCAACAAGGTCCTTGGGCTTGGCCCACGCTGATCTGGAAATTCAGTGTTGGACTGTTGGCCAACTCTTAAATATTTGGTTTTAATTACTGCCACAACCTTTACTCTGGCAGGTTACTGTTGAAACATAATCCCCAAGGGGCTGTGCAGCAAGGGCATCACACCATTATTCAACCATAGAGGGGATGGCAGCCATTCCCTTACCCAGGCATTTTTTTTTATCTGGGAAATGGGACACAGCCACAGCCGACTATATAGGCTGCCTCTGACAAAGAGCAATAGAAAATAGTGAGATGAGACACTCCATAACCCTTAATTATACAGCAGCTAAGTTCGACGGAGGAGCGCCGCTTATCTCTCTGGTGGGGTTGGGGGATTTTTGAACTCCTCATTTGATTACTTGCCCTGTTCACCTGTCTGCCTCAACAGCCCACAGCTGCACTAATGAAGGTGCACACTGTTCCTCTCACAGATACAGAGATGATTTTATAATTTTGCCTCTTATTGTCCGCGGTAATATGGGGAAGGAGTGAGAAATCCTGCTGTAGATCAGTCGCCTGAGGGTAACATCTGTTCGTGTGTGAGTCTTCTCCTCAGCAGGGTCTTGACAGTGACTGCATAGGACGTTTCTCCTGTTCACTCTTGCATTAATTATCCATTAGCATCGCTGAGGTAAAAAATGCATTTTCCATTTGTGCTTTATTTAGAACCCTTTGCTCAAGAGATTGTTTGTTATTTTTTCCCCGAGGCTGCAGCGTCCCATGATTCAAAAGAAATGTTTTCTAGTGAGGGGCCAGGGAAAATATGCCCTCAGCACACATTTTTAAAAACTGCCAATGGGATGTAACAAACTTTTTGGCACAGGTAGATACAGTGTGTTGGGTGTGAACAAAAAAACATCTCTCATCAGACTTCACAAGGCACTCTTTTATGCGCGCATGAACAATGTTGGAGCCTGATTAAGCAGAAAATCTGCTATCTTTATTAAATGCGCTAATATGCTGCGTTTGTTGTATTGCTTTCACAGCATTACCCATAAACAACCTCTCTTTTCTTTTTGCTTGTGGAGAAATCATTACCCCCCTTGGTGTGAGACTAAGAAAGCATGAAAGGGTGGGAAAGTGCAAAGTGTGTTTTACATATTGGCTTTTAATCCCGACACTCCAATAATTGGACTCCATCACCATGTATCCTTTGATGTATTTCTGTCTTGGTAACCACAAAGCTGTGTCTAACCCCACAGACGGCGCAGAGACAAAAAGGTTTCAGATGGAAACACAGCTCCTGCTTTTGTTACCTCTCTCCAAAACCAGTGTGTACCACTCTCACAACAGCGATCCCCACAAATCACACTCCTAGGTAAGCCTTGAGTATGGGGAGTGTGTTTGCTAAGGGGGTAAATATCGTCTATACCAGTGATCCTATCACTTTCTGATTAAAAATGTCAGTGAGGCCCTGGAGGTGACAGATTGCAGGGTTGCTGGCATCCCTGGGTATTTTTGGTGCAGGGACAGGTGCAGCATGCCTGGGAGACATGGAGGGAGGAGAGTACAGGAGAGAGGGAGGGAGGGAAAAATGGAAAACATGGAGGGAGCAAGAGCTGCTCATGGATGGCCTGTGGCTAGCCTACATCCTCTACTACCTGGGCCGGGCTCCAGAGCTCATCTGCGTCAGGCAGAGAGGCCTGATCATCTCAGCGTGATTGTAAAAGGCCCATTGCAAACAGGTTTGTGAGAGGTAGCAAACAACACAAATCACTCTCGCAGAACCAACACAGGTCAGACATTCAGTACTGTAGAGAATCAGACGGGATCACATCCACGTCGGCACTCCTTTACTCCACATGGAACCAGTGACGCACATCGAACAAACCCCACGCGACTGCCAGGACGACACAACACTATGGGGGATGGAGGCGCTGCCAGAGTTCATCAGGGCCCCCCTCTAAACCCGATCCATCTGTTCCCACTGGTCACTTGACTCTGACTTGTCATTCAAGAGGCAACGTAAACAGTCTGTTTGTACTTATCATGCCACTTGAAAAGGTTGAGACTTTCTGTTTGATGTTTAAAGAAACAATTTATCACTCAGATGGATGGATGGATGGATAGACTAACTGACTGACTGTGTGAGTTACAGGATCCCTCAAGCAGTGGCAGCGTGTGTTTTATCACCTTGATTCCTATTTTTTAAAGAATCACTTATCAACTTGATTTTAAATAGACATTTTTCAGAAGTCTGCATTTCTTAAGTTTGGGGTCTCAGAGATCGCTGCTGTAAAGTATATGCTCTATATTTGTGATTGATGTTGACAGTATTTTTTTTTAAATCGCACCATCCCTCCCAAATTCCACATAAGGCTATTTGGTCGTGAGACCGGTTTTAGAGTGACCCAAAACATGAGTAACTTCACTATGTAGGAAAACATGCTGTACATTTCATTGTTTGTGAATTACTTTTTGGCAAACAATATTCATGCGTAGCCCATATAACTTATTAAACATTAAATATTTGCCTATTTGGTGTAAATGCTTTATCGTGCAAAAAGCCCAGTTTGTGGCGAAGGGAAGGGCTATCACTTCAATACTTTTCTACACATTGGGTTTTAATAAAAAATAATTTGAAGGAAATTAATAGATTGATTTTGCTGTTATTATTATTATTATTATTATTATTATTATTATTATTATTATTATTATTAGTAGTAGTAGTAGTAGTAGTAGTAGTAGTAGTAGTAGTAGTAGTAGTATTACACATACAGCAGTGGGGTCTGAGGAACCCCAAACAATGAGGACGTAAAGCCATTGTCAACAAAAAAACACATTGAAGTAAATGGAAAAAACACCTGCTTGCGTAATTGTGAGACTGTTTAAGCGGAAGTGTTTTAAATAGTAAGGTTTTAGTGAAGATGCATGTGTTTTAGTAGCTAGTAGCAGTTGTAGTGAGCATACCAATAGATAAACGAGACTTGGATTATACTGCATGAGTTGTGTGAGAGTTTGTAACTGGATGTTTTGACATAGTTTTGTTGTGGTTAAACGTGGCCCCCATTTACTTCAATACATCAAGACTTTTCTCGGTTTTTTGATTCTCCGTTCACCGTGGAGTCATGCGAGAAAAACTAAATTTTCTTCAAGAATTCAACGTAACACAGGGTTAGTAATTGATATACAGATGGTCATTTTGTGGGCGCAGTATTCCTTTAAGTGTTGCACTCCTCGAGTCCTGCCTAGCAACAGACGGGCAAAGTCTGCCTGGCATGGTCCAGTGTCTGAGGAAAGCTGGCAGAAGTTGGATTTGTGTTTAGTGGCATGAAGCAATCCTCGGAGATCTCACTCACATATGGACTAAAATGGCAACGCAGATGAGACAGGGAGTGCAGTCTATGCAGTCTGCAGCCATGGGCTTGTTGATGTCTTGGGGAAATCCATTTCAGAGATGTGGAGGGATAAGCATCGCAACAGGATAATCCTAGATTATTTCCATGGGGATTGCTTGGTATACTGCAATCAAGTGCCTGAGATTGAAATGTGTCGAAGTGATCTAATCACCTCTCTGGACTAAGACCGACCTCCCTTTTAAGACCGATAACACATTTGACATGTGACATATTTCAGATTAGCAATGAGAACCACCCACCTCTAGTCAAATGAGAATGGTAAATACAATACAAGGCAAGTTTTATTGACAATATTTGATAATCAGTAATGTAAGACGTGGAGGACATTTTGCACGTAGGAGCATCACATCATGGAAAACAACAACAAGCAAACAAAAGCAAGGAAAGAACAGAGATACAAAGAGCAAGTGGCAGGGTTGTATAAATACAGTACCCAGACACACACACACACAGGACAAAAGAGGAGAAAGGTGAAAAAGAGCCATCGGACCAGCTGAAATGACCGAAGCTAAAGTATTGATCAGTTTCAGATTGATTAGCTCATAACAAAGAGTGCATTCGGTGTGGCTTTTCCATCGTGAAGCAGCTGTCAACCCCTGACAAGGCCACTCCACATCTAAGGCATCGGCACAGAGAGCACACAGGCTTTTATTGCTGTCAGCAAGCCCTGAGCAAAGCAGACACTCGCCTTTCAAACTCATTAGCCGACCCTGACGTGATGAACTCATCAAAGGCATTGTAATGAGACGGAGATGTGAGGAACCGACGCTCTCGAACGTTCAGCGTTTCCTGCTCTTCCCCCGTATAACCAACATGATATGGAGTTAGCCCATAATGGAATCAGAATTAATTGTGAGTGCGTATTTCAGAATGAAAGTGTGTCAGGATGGCCACAGAGGACGGTCGCAACAGCTGTGAATGTTTGGATGTGGCTTCCTGGGCCCGGGCCAAGATGACAGCCATGTCAGTTGCTCTGTGCTGCACACAAACAGACACACACACATGCAAGTACTCAAAATCACACAAAATGATAAGCCTGGGGGATAAACACACACACACACGAACACTCAGACATCTCACACGAACGTCCGCACACAGAACAATGCAATGCAAGACAATAAATGTTCAATCTACGCGATACACGGAGAAGTTATTGGCCTGC
This sequence comes from Sebastiscus tertius, assembly GCA_916701665.1. Classification (NCBI taxonomy): domain Eukaryota; kingdom Metazoa; phylum Chordata; class Actinopteri; order Perciformes; family Sebastidae; genus Sebastiscus; species Sebastiscus tertius. The sequence continues at coordinate 8,935 of CAKAOH010020761.1, forward strand.
ATGCAAATCAGGAAACGGCTCGACAGACAGTGTTGCCCACTGCTGATATGATTGAGGTGAGGATGTGATTTAGTGAGTTTAGTCATCAGCTTCAGTCTGCAAAACCTACAATGAAAGCTGAAAAAACTCACTGTGCAAAAAGAAACGAGGAACTTTATATTGCTACATATACTGTGTACTGTACGTGTACATACAGTATACTGCAAAATGTTTACTTAAAGGAACAGTTTGTAACATTTTGGGGGTTCTATTGGCATAAATGAAATGTAATATTCATAGCTATGCTTTCATTAGTGTATCAGCACCTGAAAATAAGAATTGTTGTGTTTTCATTAGCTCAGAATGAGCAGTTTATATCTACATAGGAAGCGGGTCCTCTTCACGGAGTCCACCATGTTGCTCAACCTAACCTAGGTTTTTACGTTACCTGAAGGTCATCATAGTTCTCCGACACACTTGTGAAATTGTGGTAACGTGAGGTGCAGAGTGCAAATCCGTGGTACCGGCAGCTGCCATCTGACTTCCCTTTGCTCCTAAAGCAGTGTTACTATGGTAAGGATGGCCTCTGAGCGAGGCGAACGGCGTTACCACGGTTTTGCACTCAACGGCTCACGTTACTGCAGTATTGGAAAGAGTGGAGTAAGTAGAGGGGTACTCAGTTGGTTGCAATCTGCAACCACACCACTAGATACCACTAAATCCTACACACTGTACCTATGAAAGCTTAGATGCAAACCCAAAAACTTTCTTCGTTATCTTTTATTATGAATTCAACACTCGGCTAATCTGTTTTATCAGGACTGTGTGTTTGTGGTTTGATCAGTGTCGGCGATACTGCCGCACAAGGCACCCTTTAGCACCTGTTGAAACGCATTATGCTTTCCATTGACTACAATGGAAACCCATCCACGGCAACAGTAAACGCTCAGGAAAAGTGCGCCGGGAGCAACTGTGGTGATGTAGTTTAAAGAGCGAAAGAGATACACAGGGCGGGTGGCCGAGAGGGGAGGTGGATGGGTCCAACAAACGCAAGGCTTTCATCCAGGAGACCTCTGTTCATGTCTCGTGCGTTAAGTTTCACTTTCACGTTACAATCAGGTGTTTGTTCATGTCCCGTGTTCACAACGTTCAGTTTAATTTTCGCTGTACAAACGTAGTAGTTTTAAGCCAAACCATGAAGTTTTGTGCTAAACCTAACTAAGGGGTTTTATTGCCTAAACCTAAAGTGACATGAGGAGTAACTATATTGGTTTTAATGCCACAAATAAAGTGACACCAAGGGGCGTGACAAAGCAGCCGTATGTGACTAGTTGGTATAAGAACGTGTTGGAAGAGCACAGACAAAAACACAGAAAATAGAGTGTTCATATAGGAACCTCCATTGAAGAAAAAAACATGTGTCAGAGCCTTTAAACCTTTTTATTTGAGTGTCAAAATTCTATATAGTGTGCAATGAACAAATTAATGGAATACATCACAGCTAGATAGATGCGAAAATTACAGTTGTGCAACACAGCACCTGTCAGTGATGATAAAAAATAATGGGGAATGACAGCATAAGTGTCCAAATCTGTATTTACTTCTCACTGTCGAGTAAACTATTGAGTGTCTGTTATAGAGTAGTGGTTCCCAACCTGGTTTGACTCCACATCTGACACCACATCACAGGTTAATGCATTGGTGTGGACTAGTGTTGCAGTGGTCCAACAAGCACAGTTTAGTTTGTACTGCGGTTTTTGGGTCTCGGTTTCGGTTTGTTTTGCACATTAGGGAGAAGAAAAATACAAAAAATGAATGAATGATATTTCTACATTATATGAAGCCATAACAATAACAATAATTGCCTTTTCTATGTCTCTGGCACTCTAATAGTGGTGCGACGGTTCAACAAGCCCCTGTTTTCTTTTAGTATGTCATTGAACGGTTCGGTTTTGCATCGTGTGTTTGTGTGGGTTGTTGCATAGTGTGGACATAAGAAGTTCAAGCAAAAAGTATATATTCCTTCACAGATTTTAGTGGCCTAAAGGTTAAAGTATTCACTATTTCACAGACGGGGAAAAAAATAAACAGACTTTTTGTTTCTTGACATCGGTTAAATGGTCTTGTGACCCCTCAGATTTATCTTGGGACCCCTTGAGGGAGTCCTGACCCCCCAGGTTGGGAACCACTGATATATAGTGAGCATGAGTGAACAAGGGACTAATTTAGGGCATAGCCCTTGTGGTCCAGTGTCATTACTGCTTCAGAGAATAGAAGCCTGGAAGAAGCACTGACAAATTTTACTCTTTAATTGTTTTTATCTTGAGGGAAAGGCTGACGAAGGGACACGAGTTATACTCTCTCAACAAAGAACATCAATGCTTCATTCTGTTTTGTAACTTAGTTCGAGTGACACTCCGTTCATTTCAATTTTTCTTGCAAATGGACTAATAAAAGAAAATAAATGATGAGCATAACGCCAGCACAAGTACCAGCTATCAGCAGCTTCGGCTTAAAAATATCACTGTCATGAATCAGCCTTCATAAAGTGTTTAACAAACGAGCACCCATCTAGATTTATAACACGCTCTGTGCTTTGCCGCCCCGACTGCTGTGTACATACCAACACTCCCACACACACACACACACACACACCTCCTGCATACTGAGGAGGCATGTGGTGTCAGTGTGTATTCATGGGAACCTGATGAAGAGAAAAGAAGCTGGGAGCACTAGTGGAAAGTGGATTGGAGGCATATGGAGTATTAAACAGGGGTTAAAGAGCAGCAGTGTAACACATTCCACTATTTTACCTCAGTGGAGACGGCAATAGATATCTGGCGAATCCTGACATTTAATTTCAGGATCGGCATTAACGTGAGTGGAAGTTGATGGGAATGCAGGGAGACAGCACAGTGTCTCGATTGGGTTGGTAAAGCCAATGATTGTAGGCCAGTGGCTCTAACATCCGATGTCATGAAATCCTTAGGGAGGATCATGGTGGGGACCACGTAGGAAAGTGGAGCCATCCCTAGATCCATGCCAATTTGCTGACATAAGAAATGGCAGGCACAAAATGACACAATTTCTTCAATACCTTGTTTCAAAGCACTTAGAAAGTTATGTTGCATGTGTCAGACTGCTTTTTACTGATTTTCTTCCTTCTTTTAACACTATTCATCCACACCTCTTGCTTAAACACATCTCGGATATTGCGGTAAACAGTGCAGTGGTTCCAAAAGGATGTGTCACTTCACCCTTTTTGTTTAGTCTATACGACTGATGGTGTCAGTTTGTAGTGACGCAGTTCACTCGCCAGCAACTCCAACTTTACCAGCTTTAAAACTGAAGCTGGCAGGTTTGTGGACTGGTGTGACGAGCATCATTTTGCACATCAATGTATGTGACACTGAAGAAATGTGTGTTAGATTGCAGATCAATTGGAGATACTGCCACCAGGGGGCAACATCTGGGTCTGAAATGCCTTAAACCTGCATTCTTTCTAATAGCCAACAGGGGGCGACTCCTTTGGTTGCAAAAAGATGTCAGATTGTATAGAAATCTATGAGAAAATGACCCTACTTCTCACTTGATTACCTCAGTAAACATTGTAAACATGAGTTTATGGCCTCAATCGCTAGTTTCACGTCTCTTTTAATACAGCATGATGTTCATTTAGTAAATTATGGTCCCATTTAGAGTCAAATAGACCATAAAGCAGGGGATGCTTTAGGGCGTGGCTACCTTGTTATTGACAGGTCGCTACCAAGGCGTTGTCTGGTCTGGGAGTTGTCCGTGTTTTTAATCTTACAATTTTAACCCTTTCACAGTGTGTTTTCAGTTCATGAAAGTTAATTGTAACCTTTTGGTCGCCTAAAAATGTCTTATTCAGCATTCGGTTGTACTTAGCTCCACCCTCTCGTGTCACTTCTGGTTGCAAAAAAATAAGATGTCGACAGCCAAATACCAAGATGGCAATGCTCAAAAAACTCACGGCTTCAAAACGGCAGTCCAGAAACCATTGGGTGTTTGTTTGTGATCATGTAAATTGAGACACGTTTGATTGCTTGCAATTGGTGTAGGAGTGTATGCAATGCTTTGAGATGTATTTTTGCAGTTACAGAGTGAATGGCTCTGTGATTAATTTGCTTGTTTATTTTATCTATCTAGTGTCTGAACATGTTGATTTAACATTTGACAATTTCTTTTAATGTATTTAATTATGATGTTTGGTTTTGATGCAGCAATTCTCGTAATCCAAGACAATTTGGAGTATGTAGTAAGGAAAAGTACACTAAATCAAATCAGTATGGATACTAGAAATGCATAATTCTTACACTGTCCTTCAACAATACAATGCAAAAAGGAAAGGGGCTTAGCTACTCACAGCCACAAAAAAAAGAGGTAAAATAATTGCAGATGGTGGTAAAACAGCTCAAAGAACATCTTTGGGAACCACAGAAATAAGCATTGAGTATTTGAAGCTATGTTTTGCTTTTTATATTTGAAGTTTAAATAAATTGTTTGACATTTTGGAAAACACGCTTTTGCTTTCTTGCTGAGACTTAGATGAGAAGATTGATACCACTCACATAATGGTTTGTTGAAATAAAGCTAGCCAGCAACTGATTAGGTTATCTTAGCTTAGCACAATGACTGGAAAAAAGGGGAAACAGCTAGCCTGGCTCTGCATACCAGCGCCTCTGAAGCTCACTAATTAACGCTAATTAATTAACGCTAATGAACACTAATTCACTAAATAACACTTTATATCTCATTCGTTTAATTTGTTTAATTTGCATTTTGCAAAAGACAAAGTGTAAATAAGAAAAGTTGTGATTTTATGTGCTAGACTATATCTCGTAGTGACTCCGTAGTCTTGTCGTCACCGTGAGGTTGCCAGGCAACAGGCCATAGTTGCCAGTTGATTGATGTATATCAGTGCATTTATTGCATCTTTTCCTTTTAGTACAAAACAGTTAAGTGCATAGACTTTTGGTATGCTAATGTGGAAACAGTATGCTAAGAGAATTAGTACATTACATACATTTATTTTTCATTAGTGTCAACAGTGATAACACCCCACGCTCTATCAATATGAGTGTCATATACAGGGAGTAAGAACTGTATTGAACTGTCCATAGAGACCTTCCCAAAAATATCTAATTTACCTGTGAGTGCATTAAAGGGATAGTTCGAGTGTTTTGAAGTGGGGTCGTATGAGATACTTATCCATAGTAGGTGTATTACCTACCGTAGATGATGGTCCCAGATTTGAGAAACAGACAGGAGTACCGACACTGGAGCAAAGCAATAAAGTGCTGTGGATGGGATCCACAGAAAAAATGCATTTTAGCCACCTAAAAGAAAGGCTCACCTAAAAAAATCAATATCTTTTTAAGCGTACGCTATATTTAGAATATTTCAACACTTTATCTTGCTGTCAGTCAGCCCTTTTCTTCTCCTTTCCGACAGGGAACTGAACTGAAAGTGAAACTTATCTAAGTTCTCTCCAAAGCCAGCAGGCTCAGATGACAAAAACAGTATAGATACGTTTCACTTTCGATTCAGTTTGCTGTTGGAAAATATTCTAAATATAGCGTACACTTAAATGGATATACATTTGTTTCAGCGAGCCTTTCTTTTAGGTGACTAAAATGCGTTTTTCGGTTCCACTGTATTGCTTTACTACAGTGCTGGTGCTTCTGTCTGTGTCTCGATGCTGGGGGCACCGCAATCTACTGTAAGTAATACACCTACTTTGGATAAGTACCTCATACAACCCCACTTCAAAACACATGAACTATCCCTTTAACATAAGTGTGAGTTAATAGGACTGCTGGGAAAAGACACTGTATTTAAGTGTCCACACTGATAAATCACCACAGACACAGACATCAACTAAACCTACCCATGATAGGATATTTATGGAAATACAGGGAATAAATCATTATTTTCAGTCATCACTTGACTATAAGGACACCTATGAAATACATTATACTGACATCTGTATCTGTCTGAGTGGAATACAGAGAGACAATGTGTCAGCATAAATAAGAAATCTCTGTCTGTACTTGTTCCATTGGCTAGGTGTCCTCATGGATAATTACACTCCCTCATGGACATCCATGCAGCATGAATGACTGTGAATATGACTGGATGTTTATGGGAATGAGGGAATAATGCACTGTGGCCTAATAGCGTTTGCTCAGTGATTAGGAGTCCATATTTATAATTCACCACACCCATGGACTTCAACTAAACCTGTATCTGTATCAACATGACAGGAAGTCATTTGGGAACCAGCAGAGGATATCTATTGTGTCAGGCTGTTACAGTCTGAAAAGAATAGCGTTTGACTCATTGAATAGGTTTTCATATTCATAATTGGCTATGTGTATCTGTGCAGTTTTCTTTGCATGCTTATCACAATAACACAGAGTGATAATCGGCCGTTATCTCAATCCCCAAAACTCTCATTTCAGCAGAGGTTATTAGAGAGTGAAATAGCTAGCCATATAGCCCATCACTATATTCCACGCACACACCGCTCTCAGATAGAGTATGAAATAAGAGGCCTCTCAACTATTTAATAACCCAATTTACCGATGATGATGAAAGCATATTCCCATTTACCTTTTCATTTAAAGCGTGTTATGTTAAACTCGAGTAGTTTGAAATTATAAAAAAAAAAAAAGGTGGGGACATCAATATTAATAAACAAGCCTCCAGGGCTGATACATCAACAGTGTCCTCTTGTGGTGGCACGGACTCAGAAGATGGCCCGTCTGCTTGTTGCCCGAGTCCAACTGTCCCAGATTTGTGTTGCCTTGCCAGGATGCCTTGACATCTGCCAGACACAATTGTGCCCAGCTGTCTCGGAAAGGTGGCAGCAATGTGGCATGATTTGCAAGGAAGTTTGGGTCTGAGCTGTGCAAGGAGGAAATTCAGTCTCCAACAACACCATTAGGTCATATTTATTCCTATGTCCGTCAAGAAAACAAGCACGCCACCTCCATTTTGCACAACCTCTACCGGTTGAATTATAAAAGAATAGAATACTATATTACCAACTGTGTCTTCCTCTTGCAGTATGTTTTCTATTCAGCAACAACAAACTAAATCCACACAGTTGCTCAGCAACCCCATTCATGCTTTTGGATCCAACCGTTCATTTAAGAGTGATAAACGGTTGCTAAGCAGTCGGATCACCATATTTTTGTAAATTTCAAGTATTTGACCTGCAATTTTTACTATGTCAAATACTATCCATATTACAGCATGTTTCATTTAACTCTGCCTGCTCACTGCATCTATCTAACAATCACAATAAGATTTATTTGCCAAGTACACACATACAAGGACTCTGGTTTCATGCATCTGTTTCAATGTACTACCACAGAAAGAGAAATAAAAGCTAGGGACAAGGACAACAAAGCTGGTCAAATAAAGGTGAGGAATAGATCGGATTGTTATGTACACAAGTAGTGAAAAAATATAAATTAGGGCTGTCAAAGTTAACGCAATAATAACACGTTAGCTCAATTCTTTCTTTAACGCATTAATGCAATGATTTTGACCTTATAGCGGGCTCAGTTTTAAAGCTAGAGTGAAGATACTGGCATCGTATGAAACAAGAAAACATAAGGAATCAATTAGTACAACCAATACTACCATGTCATACTAGCTTATCACGAAGGAGGCAAAATAACGCTCCAAACTTATGCTAAATTTTGGCGAGGAAAAACTGGCATGGCCATATTCAAAGGGGTCCCTTAACCTCTGACCTCAAGATATGTGAATGAAAATGGGTACTATGGGCACCCACAAATCTCCCCTTTACAGACATGCCCACTTTATGATAATCACATGCAGTTTGGGGCAAGTCATAGTCAAGTCAGCACACTGACACACTGACAGCTGTTGTTGCCTGGGCTGCAGTTTGCCATGTTATGATTTGAGCATATTTCTTTACGCTAAATGCAGTACCTGTGAGGGTTTCCGGACAATATTTGTCACTGTTTTGTGTTATTAATTGATTTCCGATAATAAAGATATACATACATTTGCATAAAGCAAGCATATTTGCCCACTCCCATGTTGATAAGAGAATTAAATACTTTACAAATACATTTTGAATAGATAAGAAAATAAATGATTAAATTGCAATTAATCGCGGTTAACTATGGACAATCAAATACAATATGTAGTCTCGATTAATTGCATGCTTGTCCATAGTTAATCGCAATAAAATATTGTAATCGATTGACAGCAATAATATGAATATTATAGAAATATATGTAAAAAGCACCAATTACCAACAATAAAATAAAAGTTCTATATACTAGTCAAGTGTTAATAGTACAAAGAAATAAATACTGGATGGATATACTGGTTGATTATGTACAGTATATACATGTAAACATGCCTATATACTGTATGTACAGCGTGTAGGATTTATATTGACAGTGACACATGTACCCCCAGTGTATATATATTTTTTAAAGATTTTGCATTAAAGACTGGAAGAATTATAATCTATAACAGCAGCAGTGGATATTTTGGTGTCTCTAACTTTCTATCATTTTCTCTACCTCCACAAAACATCCTCAGACTTTCTTCTCCTCCTCTCACCATTTCTCTAGATCCTCTGTGGTGATATCTCTATCTGTGTGTGTCTGTGTGTGTGTGTGTGCGTCTGTGTGTGGGCTGGTACCCAAGTCATCCCAAATGACCTTGCATCCTCATTATTCTTTGCAGCCAGGCCCCCTTCAAAGCAAGCTGTGGGCCGGCAGAGTGGAAATGACGAGGTGGTGTCTGATCTCACACTGATTCCTGCTCCGACTGATACATACATGCATGCCGCTTGCTCGCGCTAATATAGTCAACATTATTACGAGGGTTGGGAGAGGAGAAACCTTTAAAGTCGTCCTCAAAAGAGGAAGCTGTGTTTCCAGCGACGTAAATAATTTATAACATCTCGCAACGCGTTTGCTAATATCCCTTGTAATTCAGTGGGATTCGCCGTGTTTCTCCCACCATGACTCCAGCTGGCTGCGGGTCTCTTAAAGTCAGAGCAGAAAGTATGAGTCTGCTTTACATGCTTGGTGGTCTCTTAGAAAGCAGAGATGAGGCATGGGACTGCGGGGTGATTTTAGTAAAAGGGTTAATGGCTCAGAGGGAGCTTCTGGTCCTGATCGGTTATAAAAGATGTGGGCACTATTCTCATTTAGCAAATAGTCATTTGTGGCTCTTTAATATTACCTCTGTGACATTTCCCCCTGGCATCCAGCAGAGATGATTTCATGAGCTGTTTTTTTTTTTTATTCAGCAGCAGAGATAAACCTCGTGGCCCTCCCCCCCCTCTCTCCTTCTCTTTCACACACATTGCCCTTCCTCGCTCTATCTGCCTCTCTGCTACCTCCTCTCTCATTCTGACAGGCATGACATGGAAGTGGTAAGACCCACTTCTGTGCACTAGCTGGTTGTGGGCTGTGCTGCCGAGTGGCTGGCACATCACAGCACCTCTGCCTCAGGAGATAGAGCCATTTGAATTGTATTCCTCAGCGCACAGAGCGCTACAGTCTGGATATTATCATCAAATGGGCAGCAGTACGAAGAATCTGACACACTGCTTAAATTTTGACGTTTAATGTGAATTGAAGAGTCAACATTTTTTGCTGTGGATGCGTATGATGAGTGTGTCTTGTTTAGAGCGAGCATGTGTGTGGGTAGTAGGGGCACGGCTGCAATGTAAGTATATTCAAAGGGATGTGCAAAAAGGGGCCAATCTGCTCCCCCCCACTTTCCTAGCAGCTCTTATCAGGTAATTACCGCCTCACCCTTGAAATACCAACATGGTGGTGGTACACTGGTGATGGTGGAAAGGCGACATAGGTCATCGTGTAATTATGAATTCTTCCCTCTGCCTTTATTGTCTGTGCATAATCAGCTCCATCAGGGCTGAAATAATTGATTCTCCATTTATGCTAATAGTATGGATCTGGAGCGTACCGGAGCAAATACTCAGCCATGTTGTCTTTTCGGGCGTGACATTTAAAATGGAACGAAGAAAGTGTTAGATTCCAGTCAGACAGCAGGATGTTTTCGCTCCGGCCTCGGTGACAGCCTTGAGTGGAGGCGCCAGGTTGTACTTGTACTAACCCGACCAGACACTGAACAGGAATGAGACCTTCAGATGTATTTCAACACTACCTGTTAAGGGACCTTTACTATTGTGTATCAACTGATGGAGGTAAATTAGATCGCACTCATGCATGCAGAGCCTCCCCAATTAATCCCCCCACCAACCAGGCTGTGTGAGGCTCCAAACACAGACTCACATAAGACAGACCCAAACAGGGCTCGCTTTTCTTGCAATGTCGCTGACAAAAGCTTCATAAAAACGTATCAGACCAATCCCTCACAACTCCCTCTGAATCTCATAGTTCTTTAATGTCAATCACCTGTCATGCCGCAGCTGATAGGCTGCCAGCAGCCCAGCAGGCTGCCTGTGGCAGGAAAAGGTAGCACTCACTCATGGGAATTAAAGTTTTCCAGTTGCTATTCATGACATGAGCAAATCACTTGTACACCCCTGCGCCCTCTCCGTGAGGAGCGATTGTCGTAAAATGTAATAAATGTAGTAAAAGGCTTTTTTAAAACATCGAATTGGTGTAAAATATGACCTGAAATGTGTATGAGGCTGTATAAACATCTGAGTCCAATCTGTTTTAGCTGCCAGCCGCCAGTTCGCGCCATGCCAAATGGGCACTTACAAATGGCCAGTTAACAAAACCTGCACACCAAGGAGGCTTCTGCCATATTGTTCACTGGACAGCACTGTCCCCAGAGGAAACCCCTCAGACAAAGGCAACACGGTGGAGAGGAAGGCCATGACGGCTCTATCTCATTCCTCCCTGCCACTCACAGGGCACACACATCAATCACAGGCCCGCCGGCCTCAGATCCGAACAGCTCCTTGGATGCAATTCGTCACAGGTCCTTAGGCCCTGACATGCTTCTTAAGAGCTCAACTAATCTGCCTAAGATAACGGCCTCAGATTTCCTTGGTGGGTGTTAATCAAAATGATCTGCTCTGTGTCCAAGAAATGACCACTGGTCACCGTGAGGACGGACGTTGCAATTAAGTACATCATTAAGCTAATGGGAATGGATGAGCACAGAGGATGGGATGATTTTTGACACTTTGAAGAAACGCTCCTTCTTTAAAAAAATAGTAATATTACGTCTGGAATAATTAATATCAGCTCTATTTTTTTCTAGCAAAGCAGATGTGACGATAAGGAAATGGGAAAAGTGAGTGGAAAAACCTCGGAGTTTTGATTCTACTTTAATATTTTAAGTCTCATTCTTGCATTCCTTTAGCATGAACTTTTCAATCCAGCACCAGATTACTCATGAATAAGAGCCTCCATTATTCAGTGACTGGTGCTTTATTCACCAGCCTGCATGGTGCAAGAATACTCCAGAAAGGAGGATACATGCCACCCCCTTCAAGAGCAATTGCCACTCTCAGTGAGCCCTCCATGGAAGCAAGCTGCCGAGAGGTGGCTTGTGATGGGCCCAATTTAATGCTCCATTATGCAAATTGATCATCTCAATTGACCATCACTCTGGTAATAGGATGGGCTGAGTGGGGGGGTGCCTTTTAAAATCTTTAGAAAAACATCAGGCCAAAGTCCCAGGTGCTAAAAATAAGCGAGGTGAGTAAAAACATGAAGAAATGCATCACAACTTCCACCAATGAGGCGTGACGGAGATGAGTGACGGGAAGTTAATGGCTGTCTTGGTGACCTCTCTAATAACCAGTCACGTTTAAAAGTCACATGTCTTGGCATTCCTCGGAGAGATGTAAGAATAAAATACAGCATTTGCATGATGGGTTTCAGTAGGATACCATTTTACTGTATATTCATTTACGGTTTTCTCCTTCGATTTTCCCTCCCGAGCCGACTCCCTTGTTCGTGATTCCACGATTCCAAATAGATTAGAGGAGCAAAGCAGGGGTATTTGTTTTCATTTCAATCTGACTCGGAGTTAATATTCCACAAATTATGCATTGTTCGCGAACGCAAATTGAGTTAGATATTCTTCATTTAATGGGGAGATTTTCGGCACGCTTATCCCCTTGCGACCCCATGAAGAATCACACGACACACTTGAGTTTCCCTCAGAATGGACAGGGCGCAGGAAAGTCGGAGTATGGGCGAATTAATTTTGTCAGTGCCTAATTGCATTTATTGGCCATGCCTGGCACCTCCTAATCCTGGATTATGATGATGCATTAACAGCTGTGACTGGCTGTTTACAAGGCATTTATTAGCCGGTGTCAACATAACGAGACAAATTCCACCTATCACATTAATCACCCCACTGCCAGGACTGTGTCACTGCCAAGAGCAGAGCCAGATGACGCATAGGCCAAGGCTGCGCCGAAGCTGCTCCCCATTTTCCCGCATTAGCCATTGTTGCATGGCAATCAGATTAGCTCCTCGGTAACTGTCAGCCCAGCAGTGAGGTGGTGACGTGAAACTTGAAGTGAATAAAGAGCAATGAATTGGTGGGGAGAGGTTAAAGATAACGTGGGAGAAGAATTGCGGGATCAAATGCACGGTTGAGTGCGTCGAACCACAAAAACAATTTTCCTCACATAATGCTTCTAATTGAAGTCAGGTCACTTAATTACAGTCTGAGTATTGTTTAGTGTGAACTCATCTCCTCTTCCTCTTTCTCTGTCCAGCTGTCAATTTCCCCTCACTCTACCTCTATCTCATTTTCATTTTCTCTCCTCTGCCACAACAACATGCAAAAAAACAGACCACTGTTTGTGGAAATATTATCAAATATTAAATTGTGAAGATGGTTTCATAATTGATTAAACGCTTATTCAGAATGAAGCATCCACTCTGTTCTATTATCAAATGAATAGAAACACAAAAAAGAATATGCATGTTACGATATCTCTAATTGAAACTCATTTAAGCTTTAATAAAAGGGTTAAAGGATATTTCATGATGGAACTAGTATTCTTTTGACACAAAGGGGTGCACGGTGAGTGATGCTCACTTTATTCTGCCTGAGGTTGGAGCAGGAGGCGCATTGATTTCTTTCCCTTTCAAGTGGTCCCCAAAAGTGATGTGCAGCAATTAAACAAGAGTCTGCGAGACAGACCTGACAAAACCATTTGAGAAATGACATTGGAGAACGTCCCGCTGGCCTCGCCTTAATGGAAGCAAGGGGTATAGATATTGCATTTTGTACAGACACACGGGAATCATCAAGTGAGATCGCCTCTCGCCCTGTAAACACTTTATCTGTGCGGTTCTCTGATTCCATTTGAAGAACAACGTCTGGTCTCAGACTTTGTGCCAACATCACTCCTCAAATTCTCGGGTCTGTCGAGATCTGGCTGGAGTTGACACATTGATGTTGTCAGTGAGGAATGCTCTGGATCACCTGCGAGCTCAAAGCATGGTTGTCTCTGCTTAAAACATGCTTCTGTTAAAAGGACTTGATTTTGAAAAAGTTCTTCTTCATGGGGAATCTTTACTGAACTTGCACCTGATTTGACTGTTATCAGGCCATTCAATAGGCGTTATCAGTCGCTATAGGCACCATAGATGTCAGTCAAAAGGGGCCTACTACACCTACTACGTTGTAAAAGTGAATGAAACGTCATGTTTGGAACACAAACAAAAATGCTTCTTTAGGTTTAGACAACAAAACTACAACTTCTTGGTATTTGGCTGTCGCCATCTTGTTTTTTTGCAACCAGAAGTGACACGAGAGGGTGGAGCTAAGTACAACCAAAGGCTGAATGATAATTTGCAGGTGTCCAAAAAGGTTATAATTAACTTCCATGACCTAAAAACACACTGTGAAAAGGTTAAAGTTGTAAGATGAAAACACGGACAACTCCCAGATCGGACAACACGTGGTAACGACCTGTCAATCACAAAGTAGTCACACCCTAAAGCATACCCTGCTATATGGTCTATATTACTCTAAATGGGACCATAATTTACGAAATGAACATCATGCTGTATGTAAGAAGACTTGAAACTAGTGATTGACACCATAAACTCATGTTTACAATGTTTACTGAGGTAATAAATCAAGTGAGAAGTAGGCTCATTTTCTCATAGACTTGTATACAATCTGACTTCTTTTTGCAACCACAGGAGTTGCCCCCTGCTGGCTATTAGAAAGAATACAAGTTTAAGGCACTTCCACATTGGCTTCACTTTCCAGAGGTTGCCCACTGGGTATCTGCAACAAAACCACAGCTTTTTAAGGTCGAGGCACCAAAAACCTGTGTTTTGTGTCCCATCCATCGCACCCAACTTCCAACAGCGCCTGACTTCCGCTTCTGCTCCTGTCATAATTACTACGGTCGCTAGAGGTCGCTGTCATGTTCTTTTATACCTTCTTTCGATGTCAATAGTTGATAAAACCTACTAATGGGTGTAGTGAGCCCCTATTGACCCACATCTATGGTGCTTATAGTGACTGATAACGCCTATTTAATAGCCTGACAACAGTCTGGAACTTCCCACCATAAGCATTACCAATAGTGACTAAAAAATGGATAAATTGGCTTCAAACTATCAGCGGCAGTAGATGAATGCTTAACATAAAAATGCTTTAATGCACTTACACAATCAAAACTGATGATCCAGTGGAACTCGCTCCATCTTGCATTTTAGTACTGCTAAACAGTGGATTTATTACTCACATCATACCATGTTTTGTAGATTGCTTTTACAACAAGTAGTGAGACTGGATTGTAAAAAGCGTGCTCTCTGGCTCCCAAAATGAATGTGCTTTAGTGATAAGGGCCGGATGAGAGGACGGGAGATACGGCACAATGCAGCAGTGCATCTCCCGGCTCGAGCTGTTTCGCTGTGCAGTAGTCTGCGTTATATAATCCTGATGGGGTTCGCCGGCACCTTACAGTTCACCTCCCACCGCTAAAGTGTGAACACAGGGCCAGCTCTCTGGCTGTGTTGCACTGTCCTCTGACAAATGTGCAGAAACAAATAGACCTACAGACATGCCCCCTCATAAGGGCACAGAATCAAATTACATTCAGTTAACAAACAACCCCACAGTTGACTTGTGTATGACGCGTGGGAAATACATGTCACCTCCCCCCTGATTAATGCTGAATCATGATATTGAGATAAGAGCGGTGGGTGGAGTGCGCCAACGTCCGCCAGCCTCCAACTCTTCACCCTCACAGTATTCTCGGGAACAGCTCCCTGCCATCTGTCAGTACTGGAAAGCCCTGGTGGCTTGCTGCAGGTTTTTCCAAAAACCTACATACATGGCTGCCTTTCCCTGTCAGAGACTCAGCTGTGCATGAACCTTCAGCTGTAACCAGCCACTGGGCTAGAAAACGGTGTCAGCCTGGCCAAAGCCTCATTGACACCATGAAAAATCTCTCTTAGTAGTTTTATTGACCCAGGACATAATCAGTGGGTGGGCTGTCCATTGGCCAGAAAAGGACACAGTAAAGTTAAGAAAGCATTTACCACCGGTGAAGCCACTTCAATGTAATTGGACGTTGTTTACCTAAGTGCTATTTAATTGCCTGGCTCCTCGCTGAATCTTTCATGCAACTCTGTGCCGCAAACAAACATACCACAGCGCTTGGCAATGTCTCCTTATTAGTTATTCATGGCTTCATTTGCTTCATATCTCTGCTCACTCTTTTTCTGTGCAACACTGAAAGCTAGCAGAAAGCACATCCTTGATGGCTCCCGCGCTATCAGCGAGAAGAAGAATAGAGGCTTCCTTTATGAAAAATGACTACAATGAAGTAAAGAAAGCTAAGAACAGAACGGAGAGGATGCCTCATCTTGAACAAATATAATATGAGTGTGCGGAGGCTGTTGTCTTCATGCAATATCACACTTCCGTCCCTCTGTGTGTGAATTATATTGATGAAGGTCCAAGTCATTTCCTTTAACAGAAAGAGGATGAATCATAAAAATGCCCCTCTCTCGCCTCTGATACCTTATTTTAGCTGGCCCCTAGTCATAATAAACTTAGCGTGGTGCTCATAAATCAAGTGCATGTCTCCCTAACAGATACATGATGATTAAAACGATGTGTGATTAAAAAGTCTTGTTCAGTTCATCTCAAGTGTACTCAATTAAGTAAACCACATCTTGTCCGAGACATAAACGACATGCATCAACAATCATTTCACCCTGTCAAAAATAGGCAAAAAGGAAAACAGAGGGCAAAGAAAAGAAAGTAATAGACTCCATTTGAGGCACTGGAACGGCTACTTGTGTGGCCTCGGGTTCATGGACCAGCTGTGACAGCGACCTCCAAGAGGCTTTGACTTTGTCCGACAGCAGATTGGGTGGACAAGGGCACTTCTGGAGCAGCCTGAGCTCTGCTAGCCGTTGTTAAGTACTATCACATGAGAAATAACTGCAACTAAAAGCATTTCCATCTTCATTATTAATAACATTAACATCTCAACAATATTTGCTGTGTTACTTCCTGCATCTTAACTACCCTGATATGAAGAGCAGTACAATTATCTTGCAAGGAATTATGAAACGTTTTGTGTCATTACACTGACCCTGTTCTTGCAAGGTCAAATCTGATTGACAGTTTTGTTGCACAAAAAAAAAAGCTATCTAATGATGGTATAATTTGGGACTTAAGAAGTAATAAACTTCAGATGATTAGGGCTTTTATTCCTGCAATGCATATTGGTTTTATAAATTAACTGTGTTTATAAGGATATGGGATTATATAGCACAAATGACAATGGTTCATGAATTATAGTTCTCTGCCAGATCTTATACGGAAGAACAGACATAGATTTATTTCTTACTGTGCATAAACCGAAATCCCTTATCTATCTACTCATTTCATTTCAGCACAGACCACTGGAAAAACCCTTTTCTCTGCATGTTTTAAGATATTCTGTGATAGATTAGTACTTTACTGAGCTTCTACTAATATCTATGCTACTGGCAGACACCTCCAACTAGTGGATATTTCACCAACACTTAAATTTAGGCGTGACTAAATCACTATAGTCAAGTGTTACAGGGCTTATAGATATCTATAAAAAAGGATTTCACAACACATACCTTCTTACTATCACCTGCCACATGGTGTCAAAGATCTTTTGAAGCACTGAGCAGTGAGATGTAAGAATCACCATTTCTGTGTGCAGGTTTGGCTTATGCAACATCCAACCACAACGGTTCACTTGCAAGTCAACAACATAACTCACATATACTGTACTGCAGTGGTACTCAAAGTGGGGTCCAGGGAAACCCTGGGGGTCCTTGAGGGGGGTTCCAGGTGGTCCCCAGCAAAAAGGGGAATAATTTATGTTCACTATAAATCCATTCATAAGTTACACAATGACAGATTGTATGACTATTTTGGTCATGGGTTTCATTCACTTTCTGTAATAAAACATCTAAAAGTAATTTAACCTATCAGATGGGGGACCCCTGGGACAAAATCGTATTAAATGGGGGGTCCATGGTCTAATTTGTGTCAATTTAAGGGTCCTTGATGTGAAAAGATTTGCGAACCACTGCTCTACTGAAACAATTGTCCTAAAAGCATGATGGTATACGTCCAGTCCATTTGAGTAATCTGTAAATATTACTACTCCTGGCGAGTAAACCGTAATTATCTCTTAAATGTTTCTTTGTGATGGTGACAGTGAAAGAAGAGCATATTCTGCAAAACTCACAAAATAAATTTATATCCAAATGTAATCGTATTTACTCCTGCTTTAGATAGCTATTATTCGAAAGACTACTGTGGTATATTAGATACTGTACATTTGCACACACACACACACACACACACACACACTAGCCCTCTTGAAGTTGTTTTTTTCCACATCATAACCTTACACAGCCCGATTTACATGAACAAGCAAAATCATTGGCAACCTGTGAGCAGAAGACATAAACCAAAACAAGACAGAAGGGTTTATGAACATGTGCAGTGTTAAACGTTGGCATTAACTGCCATCTAGTGGCTAGTACTGGCATTGCAAGAAAACAGAACTGGAAAAAAAGGGTTTCAAACTCCCAGATCTGGGTTCTGAATGAACAATATTCATAATTCAAAACCGATTTAATCACTCATGAGTTAAATTACTGTCACCTGGACATCCACTGCCTCCGTGTCAGTATCTTCCATCTCTCTGTATTCAAAGATGTAGGTTTGACATTGTAAATCAACAAAGTGAATGCTGACGTTTTTAAACCCCAATATTAAGGTTCAAGGTTCTTTATTATTATTAAAGCAGTCATTGGCAATGAAAATCTTTGGTCTCAGGTTCCTTCAACGATGCTCATAAAATATGTATATATAAAAGGGGAAACCACACAAGTAAATGTAAAAGCAAAATGATAATCTAAGGCATAAAATAGTGCCGTTAAAATAAATATAAACATAAGTAAAGTAATGTAAATTTGTAATTTAGTTGATGAAAGTATTTTAAATGGGAAAACTGAATGCAAACATGATGTAGTATGTACGTATGTGCATGATGAGAAGTAATATATGTACACAAAGGTGTAAACAGGAATGTAGTATGAGATAGATATGAGAAGTACTAAAATATGTATACAGAGGTGTAGACTATTTACCCATGTGATGAAGAGGGTTTATCCAATACGACATGGCCATTTTCAAAGTGGTCCCTTGACCTCTGACCTCAAGATATGTGAATGAAAATGGGTTCTCTGGGTACCCACGAGTCTCCCCTTTACAGACATGCCCACTTTATGATAATCACATGCAGTTTGGGGCAAGTCAATGTCAAGTCAGCATACTGACATGCTGACAGCTTTCGTGGCCTGTTGGACTGCAGTTTGCCATGTTATGATTTGCACTTTTCTTTTTTTATGCTAAATGCAGTACCTGTGAGGGTTTCTGGACAATATTTGTCATTGTTTTGTGTTGTTAATTGATTTTCAATAATAAATATATACATACATTTGCATAAAGCGAGCATATTTGCCCACTCCCATGTTGATAATGAGTATTAAATACTTGACAAATCTCTCTTTTTTAGGTACATTTTTGAACAGATAAAAAAATGTGTGATTCATTTACGATTGATCGCAATTAATCATGGACAATCATGCGATTAATCACAACTAAATATTTTAATCGATTGACAGCAATAATATAAATATTATATAAATATATATATAAAAAAAGCACCAATGACCAACAATAAAATATAATGTCTATATACTAGTCAAGTGTTTATAGTACAAGAAATAAATACTGGATGGATATACTGGTTGATTATGTATAGTATATACATGTAAAGATGCCTATATACTGTATGTACAGCGTGTAGGATTTATATTGACAGTGACACATGTACCCCCAATGTACATATTTTTAAAGATTTTGCATTAAAGACTAAGAATTATAATCTATAACAGCAGCTGTGGATATTTTGGTGTATCTAACTTTCTATCATTTTCTCTACCTCCACAAAACATCCTCAGACTTTCTCTTCCTCCTCTCACCATTTCTCTAGATCCTCTGTGGTGATATCTCTATCTGTGTGTGTCTGTGTGTGGGCTGGTACCCAAGTCATCCCAAATGACCTTGCATCCTGTATTTACTTTATTTGCATGATACATTTCTCAACAAAAACAGGTTTTGTAAATGTTGCATTCGCATGTTTTCTGAAATATTGTACTTCCGTGTAAGAAAAGCATAATAGTCTCTTAAAGAACTTGTAGTAAAGTTTTGTATATGCATGTATCCGAATTGAAATGATTTAAAATACGGAAAGCAAGGAATAACCGTAGTGTCATCCTTATCCGTTAAGTATGTACTTTCACTGTGTACGGAATATGTCACAATCCCAATACGTGTCTCCAAATTCCGAGCAGTGAATGACGAGTTTACAGCGCTACCGGAATGCACCTGAAGGCATCATCAGTAGAGACTGTAGGAGGAGCTCAGCTAGCTAACAGCTAACTGCTGCATGAACACACTGAGCAGAGCACACCCAGCAGCCAGCGTGCCACTCAGTGTTAAACAGGCACTAACATGTCGGGGAAGAGTTTCCGAGTCAGCGACGGAGACTGGATTTGTCCTGATAAAAAGTAAGTAATAGAATAAATCCACATTTAACGTAGCTGGTTTAAATAAAGCAGCTATTTTTAATGCTTAAATCGTGCTAGTTAGCTTCAGGCCTGTTAGCATTCCAAGCTAACGTTGACTAGCTGAGTAAACTAGTTCACTTCTACCTTCATTTATACCTCATTACGTGCTCTAAATGCAACATAAACACGTCATATAAGCTGTGCATTTAAAGGGTGAGGATATAGTTGGGATTTAAGTATCTTAATAGAAGTTGTCAGTGTGCGCAGACTTGTAAAAGATAAGCAAGCTAGCTACTGTTAGCTTTCTGTTGGCTGGTGAGAGTCTACTATCGTGGGTGGTGGTGGTGTTTACAGTGTTGTTGGAGCCAAGTTGTCACGAGTGTAAGAGTCCAACTTGGGTGCAGAAGTATCATGTTGCACTTGAGTTGCACTAAAAACGTCTTAAGTGACAGACAAGCCAGCTGCAGATGTCACAGTGCACAGGCCTTAACACACACACAGGCTGATCATGGAAATGCTACCAGCTTTCATGTGTGGCACATGAATAAACCTGCACTAACTCATCCTGCTTGTAGCACACTCATGAGGAAGGAGGCCTGAATGAGGAAGTAACAAGCTCAATCCTTATCTGTATCTACTATCAACTATCTACTACTTTTGCAGGTGTGGAAACGTGAACTTTGCTAGAAGAACCAGCTGTAACAGATGTGGTAGGGGTGAGTTCTTCTTTTTGGTGCAAAT